>CM017571.1:8576287-8618167 GCA_007844125.1 Sinonovacula constricta | reverse complement strand
ATTGTTCTCCGTCTATAATAAAAATAATTTAGAAAATCGAAATTAAGAACAGATACAAATGGTTATGTGTATGAACATACTGGTATTTTGTTTAATAGTGATAGTAACGGTGGTTCATTTTGATAGAAATCTTCAACAGAAGAGAGGCATGGAAGTTTTGGAGGATTTGTATACAAATATTTCGCAGTTAGAAGAAAAAGTGAAACGACTGGAACGTCGTAAGTAAAATAGCGATAGATTGAAACATACTAAAATATATTTCATATTTAGCAATATTGGCGTTGTAAATATTTAAATCAATCGTTGAAAAGATTTTTCTTGTTTTAAAGGTGATATCGGATAGTTTACCTATATCGAATTCATATAAGAATACCTTACCACTAGGGATGTCAACGGATATCCGGATATCCGGATATCCGTTCGATTCACCGGATATCCGAATCGACATTGGTATCCGGATATTCGCTTAAAAAATGTAAAATTTTAAACATCTAATTAAATGTTTTTGCCACTTCTTTGGAGAATTAGGGCATAATTTCTGCATATACTCGTACTTTAGCATAAATAAAGACGGTTCTGAACACTGCCTACATTGTTAGACTATACACATATGGATAAAACTAATCTAAAGTTCAATCATTTCAAATCTATAAATAAACACGATAGTGATCTCTGCTTAAAAAAATACTGACGTCAGAGCGGATAACCCGGATGACGATATAACGTAATCTAAAAGGCAAGTGGTCACGTGGTTTGCTAAGTTTAAAATAGCTATTTCTGCAGTGTGGCTCAGATAGGAAATACCTGCTTGCAATGAAGAATGGGGACTTATTCGGTTATTTGAGAAAAAAATATTTTGGTTCAAACTATCGGATACCACATTTAAGAAATTTAAATAGGCTAGTACTGTTTTCATTTTTGTTACAAGTGTTTCGTTTACTTAATTGTGCAGTTTTAAAGATGCCATCCGACAGTTTGTCTACAACTTATATATGTAAAAAAATCAGTAAATAAGAACGATTGGGATTTCGGCTAAAAATAGACACTGACGTCACAGCGGATGACGTGGGTGAACTAGACCATTAACAATCACATGGTATTCTTGGTTTAAAAATAGCTAACTGTGCAGCGTGGCTGAGATAGGAAATGCATGTTTGTAATGACGAGTGTGGCGTTATGGTTCACTTTTCCGACAAGTGTAGGGCATCAATAAACAGCATTTTACGAGATCTGTGCATAAAACAATGTTTTTTTAAGCTGTACAATGAAAATATTTTTGGTCCAAACTGTCGGATACCGCCTTTAAGGGATGTTCTGTTTCCTTTTTGATTGACGTTGTTTGTCGCACTTTTTGATATTTAGATTTTTAATTTTTTTAGTAATTAGTAAAGGTCCAGAGCAGCAGCAGGAGACAGCATTCCAACTAGCCGTATTTTTTAGCACCCCAATGGCCCCAAAAAGCTTCCCACGAGCCCCTTTCCACGTGGGAAGCTTTTTTTAAATCTGCAAATCAAAGAAAAAGCCCCCCCTCCCCCCTCCCCACGGAAATCCAAGTGTTGGAGTGGGGCCCAAGCTACTCAACCCCTTGGGGACGGCCTACCACCCTCGGCGGCCCAGAGGGACTGTGCTCCATGAGCCCGGTCCCTATTAGGAAACTTTCAATTTAAAGGATGGTGGGTGCTAGGTATACCCCAACGACCAAAGCCGTGGATACAAGCAGAATGCAAGAGCTTGAAGCCGAGTGCGATGAGACGTTGGACGACGCGATGGAGGCCCGCGAGGAGCGCGACCGAGCCCTAGCCGAGGCAGAACAGGCGGTGAGAGACCTGGATGATAGACACGGAAACGGCTAGAAATAGCTACGAACGAGATCGATAAGACACGGAAACGGCTAGAAATAGCCACGAACGAGATCGATAAGACACGGAAACGGCTAGAAATAGCTACGAACGAGATCGATAAGACACGGAAACGGCTAGAAATAGCTACGAACGAGATCGATAAGAAACAGAAACGGCTAGAAATAGCTACGAACGAGATCGATAAGACACGGAAACGGCTAGAAATAGCTACGAACGAGATCGATAAGACACGGAAACGGCTAGAAATAGCTACGAACGAGATCGATAAGACACGGAAACGGATAGAAATAGCTACGAACGAGATCGATAAGACGGAAACGGCTAGAAATAGCTACGAACGAGCTCGATAAGACACGGAAAGAGATCGACAAGACGCGGAAAGCTGGATGCAGCCACGCGGGAACTCCGGGCCCTAGCCCGTTGAGACCCCAGACGGACCAAAAAAGGGAAACGGCCTACACAACCACAAGCCTAGCAGGAATCAGTCCTCGGCTTGCTTTTTCTCACGGAGGTCATGCTGTTTTGCAGTTCGTTAGACCGCTCAAGCCGCTCGAGTCGATACATTACGTAAATCACAAGCATAATTTCGGAGATAGGGGCAAGGATCTGGAGCAGATCGAGAACGGTAGGGGACACATTCTTGCTGATATAAGAGACGAGCCTTTAATACAGAAATTCATACCTGGTATGCAGGAGGGGCATCACAGCTCGCACTACACACGCAGCAGTTTAGGTAGAAGTCAACCTTTTGGAAAGCTCGGCTAGCGCTTCCCTGTGGCCCTCTTCTTGCAGTTTTTCTGGCTTCATATTCATATTCTCCTTGGGCGGTTTTTCGGAGTGCGACTTGTGTTTCAGGTCCTCGAACTTCTGGACCTTCTAGGACGAGCTTGTACTCGATGTCGGAGATATCCCCGTCGGCTTATGCTTTGCACACAATGTCGGAGATCGTATTCACTTTTGCCCGGGCTATTGCCTCGATGCGATGATGTTTGACGAGTTTGTGCGTAACATATCTTTCGATCACTTTCCCGACGATGGATAGTCCGCCGCAGCAAAAAGAACCGATCTCGAGACCTATGGCGATTGGAATGACAACAACCGTTGAAATGAGGAATACGCCACCAAGTCGGCGCTATCAACGGTATTAAGTGTCCTCTTGTATTTTTTGCCGAGGCTAGCATTTTTGCGGCCCCCCGTGCTAGTTCAGACTGAATCCGTGTTATCTTCTGTAGGCGGTAGGCGTATCCATTGCCCCCAGTGGTTAAGGAAGGGTAAATTTGCGGGGTCATTGGAACCACTCCGTCTTACATATTTTTTCAATGTTTTACACTTCACATTTCTAGTTCATATAGCAGCGCAGCCACCCCTGAAGCATGAGTCCGAGGATCCGAATCCGCCGGCCCTACAAAGTTTATAACATCACCTTCATTAACACCTAGTGGTGGTTGAAAAGTTTTCACAGCGGTGTATTGACCGATCCAAGGCGGTAACTGTCGGGTTTGCTCTTTTCGTTAAATGACTCATGACAAATTTGTTCTTACTTTTCGCTTGTCTTGCATGTGAAAAACCTTTGTTCTGTGCCTTTTCGGAGTTTGGTATATGTTGCAATGCTCATAGGACTTTGTCAAATATTCTTATTCAAGGGCCCCATCACCTTTATCATACTTTTTATGTAGGGGGTCAGATCGGGAATTAACCTGTCAACGTGTTGCTTGTTGGCAGCGTCCTTGTCGCGGACTGGGTTGTTCATTCTTACTATCCGGTTGTTATTACGGTTAAGGGACCCTTCTATGGCGGATTCGCCGTTTTTTCAGGATGACTTCACCCCTAAGATCTCCCACTCCGACTCAAGCACTCTCGCCAAAACCGCATCCGTAGGTAATTTGATGTCGCCGAGGTTCATGATCCGACCCCCCATTAGGTTTACATCGCTGTCCTGATCCTTTTTTATGAAGTGGGACAGATCAGGCGCTCTCGGCTGCGAGGCAACGGCATCGCCTTAAGCCATGTTAGCGTAGTCCTCACTGCCCCCCCCCCCCCCCCCCGCCACCGTTTGAACCAAAGATACTCATTTCACCTCAAGAACAACGCTCGTGGTTGCCTATTCTGTTTCCGCATTCATCTTTAACAGAGAGTGTTAACTCCGAGATCGTTCCATGTCTCAGCATGTTTTAACTCGGAGTTAGGAAACACGGATGCTATGATATCCCCGTATGGTAGGTTGCCGACTGCCGCCACCGCGAGCAGACAACTAGGAGCCACGTTCAAGGCGTTATTGGCGGTGTTGAGTTCGTCCCGGTGGACAAATAACTACTTAATGGGGCACAAGTCTATAGGGCGATCCCCTAGGTCATCTTTCGTCGAAGTAAACGTCTCACGGTACTTTACAAACCCTAGAAGATTCTGCAGCCCTTTGGAGACCCGGACATAGCCAGCTTGATCGAGAACCTTTTCCCTGTCTTCGGATCGACGTTGAGTGAAAGGCCGGAATTGGTCTGTGCGAGGTGGTCTTGGAGCTGACGCAAGGACCAAAAACCGGGCGGGATATGGATTATTTTGCCGGGCGTGGTGACAAACTCGGCCTGCCGGACGTTGAACCAGCCAATAGTGTAGGTGACCGACCGCAGGCCTATCTTCAACCCGCCATCCCTGTTGTCTATTGGCTGTTGAAGAAATCTTGAGATAGACAATCCCCATGGAGGCCTTAACCTTCAATAGCGACGCTAAGTATAAGACAGGGGGATACCCATGGCTCCTGTACGCCGAAAACTTGGCCAAGATAAAGATCACGACAGGCCCGAGCTAGTCCTTCATCGCCAACATGCCCAATATCTTTCGTAAATTCCGAATGTACGGTGGCCGGCAAGGGGGTGACCAATATTGGCGCGTTAACGCTATGAAGTACTGGAAGACCAGATGAACTTCGCCGTGTGGTGCGCGACACTCCCTCCGATCACGGAAGCTTCGACGACGGTAAAATCGCAGGGCCGCCCTCCCTCCAGCAGAGATACCGCCTGACGTGGGAGAGGCGCCGTTGGGAGAAGCGAATGCGGCCAGGCGGGCGCACGCCGATGAAAATGTGGCTTTAATCGTGGCCGGGGCCGCCACTAGGCTTATCATCCTTTGGTTTATGCTTAGTTAGCCACTCTCGACCCGCCACAAACAGCCGACCCCCAATTGCGATCAGTATTGCCCAGGTGTTTTCGGCAAGCCATCCGACCGCTTTGCCCGCGCTGACAGCAGCCATGAAACAACGCTGCCGATAATACCGGGGAGAGCGGCGGCAGCATTCCCAGCCATCTTGCCGAGAAGAGCCCCGAGGACTTTAAGCTGCTTTTTAACCCACTCTCGAACGCTTTGACCGCCAGGTTTGTGTAGCAGGGCCGGTTGGCGAGGGGGCGGAGCTGCCGGTGAGGGCTACGACCAGTGTACTGATTGTGATTCTCTGCTCCCGCAAGAGGGTCCTGACCTGCTCGGCCAGCGTGGTGTCCTCCTCCATGATAAGAAGAAGAAGAAGAAGATCGGCAAGCTCTACGCCCGATACGAGGCCCGGCTGGGGGCAGTATGACCAAGAATATTGGATCCGCGGCGATCCAGATGTACACTATGGTGGTTAGCCGGCTGCTCCCGATCCTGGCGGTTCGGCATAATTTACTGGCCGCCGACCTCGAGGCGGACCCGTTCGTGGGGTACGCCCTAACCACCGCCACCTGTGAGCTATACCACCGCTATGGCATGTACTTGGCACCTATTACAGCAATGCTGAGCACATTTAAACACTGCCAAGCCTCAAAACAAGTACCTGTTGAGCACGTTAGCGTAATACCCTCCAGCGATGGGGGATACGACGGTTACGGCACCGGACTCGGTGACGGGGCCGGTGACGGAGGCGGGCCAGAAAAATGGACGCAGATAAAGGTGACGAGGAGTAAGAATCCTAAAAAGGTCACTGCCGGGCGGGCTGGAGCTGATGCTACAAAAAGGAAACAGCAAAAGCTCCTAGATGATTTGCGGAGTCTTAAGGCGGGGACGGAGGCGGAGCGCCCGGCTGAGCCCCCCCCCCCCCCCCGCAGGCCGAGCACGAGCCATCGTCACCCCCAGCCACGTCCCAATGGCTGATGGTCGCTGGGGTTGTGGTAGTCCTAGGTAGGATCCTTTGGAAGATCAATGGACCAGCCGCATCCGCGCCCCTGGTTCCTAAATTGAAGACGGGCGCAACTATCTGTTCAGCAAAATAGATAAAAGGCCCGAGGGGTCCGACATAGAAGCGGAGTGCCGGCGACACGACCTCGCCGTGGAAAGGCTTGAGGCCGCTCAGACCGCTTGAGCCCAAAAAAGATCCCAGCGCCTCGATTTCATTCAAGAAGAGCTTCGCCGGCATGGACACGCACTTCAAACCTTTTAGGATACAGACGCTGCCATGCGGGAATATGCTCTGATCCTGTCAAATAAACAGCTTGATCCCCTGGGGCCTGAGCCTCAGCTGTCCGACTTCTACCATCCGTCTGACGAGCGGAAGGCTAGAGAGATAGGATTTATCGTGCTAGAGCTCGGGGCGTCTGCGCCGCGGGCTACTACTTAGAAAATGGTCTTAATCTCCTCGCTCAAGCATCGGCGTGGATTCTAGATAAATATTTTTTGTCTCCATCTTCTTTTACCGCTCCTTATATGCTCGCATCATGGGTCTTCCCGAGGAGCTGTTTACTAAGATGCTGAAAGTAGGCTACGCCGCACGACGGCACAAAGTTTCTGGTCCTTAGCTTCCACATGATCGATGTCACGCATAATTCACTCGATAGCTGGCGGAGCGATGAAAGGATCATGAGGCGTTTCGCAGATAGGATTCCAGCAGGCCCGACTAACCTCTGGGTAACAACTGGACAGCTGCCCGAGCCTGTGGCTTCTGCGTGTTGGAGGTTGATCACGCACTTGGAATATCTCCATGGATCAGAAGCTTTCAAGAATATATTACACCCCAGAGGCTACTGGAAGGGGATAACGGCGATTCGAAAACTGGCGGACTCGGCTAGGGTTTCTGAAGCCAAGGCCCAGGACTTCTTTAAAGAGCAGGCCATCTGGCAAATCTACCTCGCCGCTCCGCGACACATACCGAGGCCCAAATTCGATGTTTCAATACCGAACGAAGTGCACCAGGCCGATCTCTTATTCTTAGCACACGACACGGTTCGTCGGAAGACATACAAGTATGCCCTGACTGTTGTCGACGTGGCCAGCAGGTTCAAAAGCCGCTGAGCCGCTTACTACGAAGGAGGCTAAAGAGTCGCCGCTGCTCTAGAGCGGATCTACAAGCGCTGCGATGACCGAAACTGCTTCAAGTCGACCCTGGCGGGAGTTCATGGGAGTTGGTGCATGTACTCCACTCGAGACACCGCAAGGTTAGATCACTGCAGAAAGTCGTCAATAATCCATACTTTTTTCGGGCTGTGGATTGTCACACCCTGGGAGGAGTGAACTGTGATAGAATACCCCAGACGCCAGTCATCTGTCTGTATAGTAGCATCTGCAGCCTCGACTTTCACGATGTCATTGAGAACTAGCTCTTCCTTTCGGTCTGCACCCGGAATCGCCACTTTTATACTGCTTTCGTCTGTCCTTCGGGTGGTAGAGAAGAGGCACCAATGTGTCCCGAAAGCGCTCCTTGTGCCTTTGGAATAGAATCCCCTGTGCTTGGTCGCGCACCTTTTGTCTCGATGTCAGTATGAGGTCGCCTGGCTTCCATGCATCCACAAACCGATCGCATCCGAGGCAGCCGGGGAGGGCCTTTCGTATCCCTTGGCACTGGTCTTTGTCTGGCTGGAGACGGATTTTTCGTTTCAGGTCCCTGAGGGCGTGGTCCTTCGCTCTGTGGTCGACCTCTACCTCCTCATAGTGGTCCGCCTTCTGCCGCAGCCAGTCGTGCGACATCTCTTCCGCGATTGGCGGCGGCAAACCCTGATCTCCGCAGCAGAAGACCTGGACGCCTTTTTGATCAAGCTAATCGAAAAAGATCTCGCGGTTAGGCCGTGGTACGGTACAGATCTCATCCCAGATGATCACCCTCGGAACGAACTTCTTTCCCATCCTATCTGGAGTCCATTCTGTTTGTGTCCGCTCCAGCGGAAGAAGCTATGATAGGTCTGGGCCTTTACATCCCAGGTTCGCATCTCTTTGGCCAGGCGATGGGTCGGAGTGAAGACTAAGGGGTCTCTGGCTCGGAAGAGCTCGATGGCTCGAGGTGTTTTACCTGAGCCACCGCCGTCGTTGAGATAGCTTAACTTGTACCTTGACAGTGGACCATTATGACTTGGTTCAGTGGATGGTTGCAGGTATTGGCTTGTGCAATATATTCGGGTTTTGGGGTGTAGGCGGCGTGCTCTATCGGCATGAACAGTTGCTCGCCCTTGTCCTGCCATTGCGCTTGGGTGACGTGGAGCAGGGTTTCTATTCTTAAGAGGCTACTAGGGCAACAGTCCTCCATGCAGACACATTTTAGGGAGCAGCAAACGCCCCGATCCCTTGCAGCTTGGACAGGGCTACTTTCTTCACGTAGATGGCCCCAACAAGCTTGGTACTTTGGCGGATATCGCGGGCCAGAAAATCAAGCTCTCCAGGATCGGTTACGAGCCTCCTGGTCAGCCTTTTTCCATCGGCCTTGCTACACTGGGTAAATTTCCCGATAACACTGCAGCCCTGGTTTCGGTCTCCATGGAGCCAGACCTCGGTTTGTTTCTTGAAGGCGATGATGGCCTCTCGGACCTTGAGAAAAATTCTGAGAGGAGGTTTACTAGGGTTGGGTTTCCAGACGTTACGCTCTTTGGCCTTTATGCTGGCTGCATGGTTTTCGCCAAAGGCTCTCTCGGCTAAGGACTCGTCCCCTAAGATTTGACACACTCGCTTCAGCTTTTCGTGGGCCTCCTGGATTCGGTACTTGTGGTCGTCTGGGAGCACAAACTAGTCGACGCTGAGCTGTCTGCCTTGTCCTCCTCCGAGCAGCCAGACCGCTAACGGGGCGTCCTTGACTGCTTGTCGGATGGCTTCCCAGACGTCACCCTCATACGTGTGAACCGTCCTTACGGCCGGGAAGTGGAGGTCGATGGACCAGGCGTGCCCGTTGTGGCAGATGAGTTCGACCGCCCGCCAGCGGCTTTGCTGGTACTTTCCGCTGCTGTAGATGACCTCCCCAGCGATGTCACGCAGGACATTTGCTCTTTTAAGGATCTTTTCTAATCGTGCCTCATCCTCCACTGTAGCTTCAGTTTCGTGGGCCCGCTCTTCCCAGTCCTGTATTTTCAGGCGCCTTAAGGGCGTAAGTCCCTGGCCCCTCAACGTGCCCTCGAAGTGCTCTATAACCCGCCAGGCGACGCAGTTAAGGTCTCCGTCTCTCAGCGGGGCTAGGTTGGCGGGGTCGGGGTCACTGTGGCGGTAGAGCCCATACACCACCGCAGTGACCGAGTATGCGTTCTGATAGAACAAGCTGTCGATTCTGACCAGGGCGCCCAGATTGGTGTCTCGGGTAATGTCCACTACTTTCCGTCCCCTCGGCCTCCCTTCGCGGACTGGGTCGAATTTGTCTTCGACCACCCAACCGCCCTCAGCTACCCTCCTCAAGAACTTGATTCGCAAGAGGAAATGGCTCTCCGGAAGGGATACGAGGAACCGAGCCGCCCATGCATCGGTCATGCGGCGTCCAGAGCCAGGCGGCCAGCCCGTGCGTTCACGCCCTCGGCGATCTCAATGTTACCAAGAGCCCGAAGGTCCTCGTATTCCACCCTCCACGTGGAGAATACAAAGGCGGCGCCGTCGACTTCAAACTCGTCTTTGACGTCGTTCAGCACGTCAACCCACGGGTCGGCTGGTAAAGTCACCGGTGGTGGGACCTGATTATCGAGATCGATGAATGGCTGTGCGGGAGCCCTCGCCTGGGGTGGTTCGTCCTTCGCGTCGATGGCGGCTAGGCAAAAGAATTCGTCAGCGAGGACTCTTTCCCTGGTTTGCTCGATTAACCTCCCAAGGGCGGCGACGGACCGCGGATATGGCGGTAACTCGCCGGTCAGCCCTTGGTATTGCTCCCGCGCCTCCCGCGT
The DNA here is from genome assembly GCA_007844125.1 of Sinonovacula constricta. Lineage (NCBI taxonomy): Eukaryota > Metazoa > Mollusca > Bivalvia > Cardiida > Solecurtidae > Sinonovacula > Sinonovacula constricta. Next base: position 8,608,221 of record CM017571.1, on the reverse strand, counting down.
TCGTATATGGCATTCCGACGGGTATATCCATGACCACCCTCTTCTCTAATAGGGAATTTAGATGGTCGCTAGGCGTCTGGCCTCCTTGGCGAATGCTTGCTGCATTCTCCTGTATAATTTCGAATTCTCACCACCACCCACCCCCACCCCTACCACCACCCCTATAGAATTCTTTATACCTACCCCGCAGAATGTGCATGGGCTCGTGCCGCCACCTTTAAGAAATCTCATGAGGTGAATTTTGAAGTATCTTTTGAAGCAGTAGCGGCCGCAGAGCTCCATCGAGAGGAGCAAGAGTCAAGAGCAGGTGTCTTTCCTCTTCATAATGGCCTGTGTGTGATATGTGTACCCATCATCTAAATGAGTGCTTTATCCCGCTGGGTCACGAAAAATGTGGGGGCTGCGCCTCGGGCGCCGCCTCTTCCCTCGGTGCCTGCCTCTACCTGCGGCGATCCTCATCACTCACGTAGCCCTCGTCTGGGTACGCATGGTAGTCCAGCGCCTGCCCGAAATCGAGTTAATCCTGGAGCATGAGTAACGCCTCGACCACCTCCTCTTCATCCTCTGGGTCCAGCTCTGGTTCCTGCGGCTCGTACTTTCGCGGCGGATCTGGGTCCGGAAGATACTCCATTGCTAGCTGATCGAGTAAGCGTTCCAGATCTTCATTATTCCCTCCCCCCCCCACACACACACACACAAACACACACACACATGCCGATGGGTGCAGCCTCCTCGTTGCGGTTGGGTGCTTCTCATGGAGCACATTCCCTCTGGGTCGGCGAGGGTGGTGGGCCCCTATGGGTTGAGTGGCTTGGGTCCCACTCCAACACTTGGATTTCCGGGGTGGGGGGGGGGGCTTTTTCTTTGATTTGCAGATTTAAAAAAGCTTCCTACGGGAAAAGGGGCTTGTGGGAAGCTTTTTGATGGGTCATTGGGGTGCTAAAAAGATACGGCTAGTTGGTATGCTGGCTCCTGCAGCTGCTGCCCTGATAGGCCTTGTTGTACTTAGTAAACGGTTATAAATAATTTAGTACTCTTATTGATAATGCTCTCTTGTCAGTTGCAATGTCCGATTATGTTTTTTAATAATTCAAATAGAATTTAATATTTACCACCAAAACCACATAAACAACAACAAAACAACAAATGCCGTAAAGTGTAATAAATATGTTACATTTGAATGTGTTCGATCAACTGAACAAAACTGACCAATTATTTGTGTATTCGGGATTATAAAATCAGCTGGAAGCAACGAAAAAATACTTTTTTATGTGTTCGAAATTGTTGATAACTTAGCTGGAAACATGACATTCTTGTCCGGTAAGTCGACTTAATTCTTAAAAATGCTTTTCTTTTTATGTCTCTGCTAGAAAAGGGTCTCGGAATAGAAGCTACTCCTGTGTTTTCGGCGCAAGGCCTTGCATCGCAGATTCCACAAGGTTTCGACACTGTCAAGTTCGACAAGATACTCTCCAACAACGGAGGTCATTATGATGACAAGTTAAGTGTCTTTGTGGCTCCGGTACAGGGATATTACTTTTTCGTCTGTTCCACAATGAGCAAGGACGACATACAGACGGAAATAGTCCTAAATGGGAAAACATTGGCAAAGTACGTAAATAGTCTAGATTTAAAAGTTAAAGAATTGTTGGTGAGTCAAATGGTGTTTGTTTGTGTTTTATCACTGCCCGTGCTGGAAATATACGGTAGCCCGACGTCCCAGACAAATCAAAATGCAGTTTCTGGTCATTTATCATTGAATTAGTCCCGGACAAGTGACAAATAAATAGCGGTTTCTAATTAGCAATAAAGATAATCAATTTCATGCCAGGAGCATTTATCAACAATATGTAAAGACCGTACATGTACAATGCACGCACCTGTCCAAAACAACCAATTATGACGCGCGTTACATAAACTCTTCTAAACATTTAAAAAAAACATCTTGTTGTTATACCTGGTTTGTTAGTTGTAGATATGAAAAACTATTTTTGAGTTCGTTTATTGAAAACGACGCAAATGTTCGGACAAGTCATTTTTGTCCAGGTTACTAGTCCGCGACTAGTCATCGAAAAGAGTTTTTTCCGGCCCTGATCAGGATGCATTACATCCTTGTAATTATAGAATCTGGAGAAAAACAACATAAAATACAAACGAAATATATTTGAAAATAAGGATGGGCCTTTTATAAAATAGCTATATATGAGGAGCAACTAGTGTAGCAGGCAATAATAGGATTTTGCAACTGGTTTTAATGATGGCTGATTTCTGCCATTTCACTTCCGCGAGTTGTCGCCCTAGAAAAGGTTGCGATAATATACATTGGAGTTTTTCTACTACAAGAACTGTGCACGGCGTAATTAAAACGTGGTGCGGCATGTGAATAAACAAATTATTATTATCAAGATATCCTTCGAATTTGATCATTTAGTGTGTATGCGTCAGTTAATTAGTTAATGATGATACATTTACTGGTAACCGTGAAAGCTTGCCATCTCTTCGGTACCTGGGATGGCACAAATCCGTGGTTTTTCTTGTCTTTTCGGGCTTCTCTAGTCAAGTTGTTGTGTTGCTATGGTTATGCGCTTTAAGGACCTATTCTTGAAGCTAAAACTCTCTTACTCAGTCATTTCAATATTTCTGTCAATATGTGATAGTAACGAACCGTAATTCTGATGAGAACTATCTGATACGTTACTTTCTTCCTAGTTGTTTGCTACATCTGCAATTACATGCGGCATGGTTAACATCAGCATACTCGGTTTCTTGTGACCTCGCCAAGCAGCTACAATTTATTGATGCAAGCTACGACTTTAAAAATACAGAATACTCGGTTATTTTCTCTAAAAATCGTTTCACAGGAAAACTGCGACTTCGTGTTATTGACTACTACACTATCGTCCCCAAAAAGAAATGCATTCCATAAGAGGCACCCATTCCAGAGTGGCTTAGCAAATGACAATAATATGCGTATGGCCAGAAATTAATTTCGATCACTAACAAAGGGATATGCTATCATTACATATATTTGAAAAATAGAAATGTCGGATAACACCTTCAGCTTTCGATTCTTTATTTACCAGGATATATACGGGCACGCATGACGACGATTTCAACCAAGGAGCGAACACAGCCGTGGTCCTACTGGAGGTCAATGACCGTGTGTGGGTGCAGCGGATTTTTGGAGATTCTGGCGCCCTTGAAGGGGATGGTTGGACGACCTTTTCCGGGTTTCTCGTAGCGTATCCAGAAGAATAACACTACTCTTCACAAGTTTATTGACATTTTCCTTGAAAGATAAATCTATCATCTTTCTAATAGTGTATATATGACTTGCAAATGTTAACAAATATATAGTAAAAGCTACTCCGTACTTGGGGCCGGTGGGCCGTGGGGCCGGCATATTGGGGCCGGCATTTACACTTCGCCTATTTATAGACTATAAAAAAATGCATGTACGCATGTTTTCTTTGGTCAGATATATGTTTGATTTATTCATTTTATTGTGAATTGAAAATAACAAATGTTTTTTATCGTTCGTATTTCATTAATTATTAAAATGATGAAGTGCCTATGCCTATGGAAATGTTGATTTAATTATTTCCATTTAAATGACGATTTAATTATGCCAATGAAAACGTTGGTAACCCCGCACACATCCGACTGCAACATCATAATTAACTAAGATTTATATCCAGATATCCGGATATCCGTTCGGATCGTTCGACGGATAACCGGATACCAAATTTAGTATCCTTTGACATCCCTAATAAAAATCTATTCGCATCATATCTTTGAAATATTACGCAGATACGAGACAAATATAATATTAAATTAAGTAACTGGGTTGCACGGCATAGAGATGCGATCTTCGAAGAGCTGCATTAAAAGAACAGAATGGAATAAAAAAAAACGCATTGCACTTAATAAAAGCGAGCAAAATATAATAGAGCAGAGAGCGAAACTGTAGAGCTAAAGGATATTTAATGGGAGTTCTGGTGTAAGATAAATTTAATTTCACCAACATGTCACTAAAGTATCATTTTCAGGTTTAGCTACGTCCCAAATGAACGAACATGTGCTGCCGACCACAAATTACAAAAAAAATAGATCTATTACATTCGTTTTTGCTTAGACAAATAGTCCCACTGTTAATATCCCCATGTGGTCTCCACCAAGTTGTATAGGTTAGAGTCTATTAAGACGTTTCTATTGGAAATAGATGCCGAGCTAGATTCTATCCGACTTCGAAGTCCCCGCCTTACTTCTATCTGTTGTGCCAAAATGACATTTAATCCGCCCCATAAAACTGTCACTCAAACTGTCAATCGTCTTGACGTGTTCAAACTTGTCATCACAAGGGGAGGAGTTAAGCCAGTGGTTTGTTGCACATGCGCAGTTGAAAATAAAACCATTTAGTAAAATAGATCGATCTAACTGAAATAAGAATTTATAGGGGGGGGGGGAAGAAAGAAAGGAAAAGAAAAAAGTGCACAAATCTAAATTTTATAACTATAACTTTTAAGACACATACATCACACACCCATAAATACTTCCCCAAAAGCATAAACACCCATACATTGAATCTAGGAGGCTATTGCCAATTCACAATTGCACAAAAACCACCCTTATATTTTAAATCAAAAGTATTTTAACCTGCATGGCAAACGGCAACACTCACGCCATTAATAAAAATGAACTGTGATATTTTATTTTAAACTTCTATAACAATAGTTAGTGTGAGGGTAAATAAAACTAAGTATTGATTGATCGATCTATTTTGTTCATTGTAAAATAGAAAATAGAAAGGAGTTCTATTGAAATAAATCGCTGAAGAATTTGACTTTTTATAGCTTCTGATTGGCTACTAATGTATTGCGAATTTTAAGGATAAAATACAACCTTCTGAGGCTGAAAAATGGTACTCAATTAATAATTAATTTCTTAAAATTATTTTAAATAAAATTTATGAACATAATGAAAATGTAAATGTGATATCAACAAGATTATTGGTAATGTGTAGCTAATTATGTACTGAAAGACCGTATAATACTTTATAAGTAGTGGTACACGGTCAAGTAAGTTTTTTTTTTTCAAGAAATATTATGGTCATTTTTTCTCTTCAATTAAAAATGAAAACCTGAAGTCAACTAAAAGCGATGCAGTTGTATTTTGCTAATTCAAACTAAAGCCAAAGTGTGATCTTGTGAAACTGTTAAAGGTGGTATCCGAATGTTTGGACCAATTTTTTCTCAAATAACCAAATAAGCCATTGTTACTTCAAAAGGCCATGCAAAATGCTGTCCATTGATGTTCTAGATCTGTGTAAACAGTGAAGCATAAATCCCCACTCGTCATTGCAAACAGGTATTTCCTATCTGAGCCACTGCTGCAGAGATAGCTATTTTTAAACTAAAAAAAACCACGTGACAACTTACTTTTTAGATCACGTTATATTCGTCATCCAGGTACTCCGCTCTGACTTCGATGTTTGCAGAAATTACTATCGTGCTTATTAATAGACTTGAAAATAATAAACATAAAGAGTAATTAATTCGCATTTTGTATTGTCTAACAAAATAGGAATTATTCAAAATCGCCTTTACTTAGACTACAGTGGGAGTTTATGCAGAAACTACAGTCAACTCTCGTTATCTCAAATTTCAAGGGACCGTAGAAAATATGTTGAGATATCCGAAGTTTGAGTTATCCGAATTTAAGGATAGTTTGTGTAAATCTTAAAAATCTTATTTTTAATGTTTAAATAATAATAAGTTTAATGTCGATCTGACTTTCCCCCCAGTCCTAAGACAAAGTCCTTCATCAGATTGCTCGACACTTTCTCGTGTCTGGTCTGTTGCCATAACCAATCTTATATTTTTTTATTCAATTATCAGTTCGTGTATTGTGGGTAGGTAGTGGAAGAATGATAAAATCACTAACGCGACCTCTCATTTTATTTACAAGTTGAGAAGGCCGTGTCAACAAGTTCTCAAAAACTGTTACAACAACAAGTACAAACTGAAACACTTTAATCAGCGTTAATTGTTGTTCATTAAATCAGCTAATTAAATAATAATCGATTAACCTCTTCTCTAAATTACGTGACATCCTGATTGCCGATAATTGGCGATAAAACTTGCGCCCAAATCTTCGCGAGTTTCACGGTAGGTGTGAAAATCACTATTGTTGCCGTTCTGCATCTTATAGCAATTAGAATTTTGAGATAGACCAACTGATTTCAACAGTTTTATTCGTGTGGGGACAAAGAATTTAGTTTGATATATCCGATAATTTGACATATCCGAATTTGAGTTAAGCGGAGTCGAATAAATATGGAAACTATAGGGAAAAAACGGGACCGTAGAAGACAGCTTGACATAACCGGAAAATTGAGATAACCGGTTTTGAGATAACGAGAGTTGACCGTATGCCTAAATATCGCAAAATTGTTACATGCATTTGCTATAGGCAAAATGTCGGATACCACCTCTATGTTAGGCAAGTTATACATCAGAAAAACGTTATTACTTAATAATGTCCACGTATTCATTGTATCAGAGCCATTTACTGCTTACCTCGATTCTTCTACTATCAGTCGCAATTCCTACTTGAAAAATCCACTATATAATGAATATAGGTCTGACCAAATCCCGAACTCAACATATAATATGCCTCCTTGAACATTTTCTAAAAAACGTAGTCCCTCTCACTCCTAACGTGTCAACAGCAAGAAATGCCAGAGTGAAAGAAAAAGAAAACCTACGACGTATGTCGGTTTCTTTTTGTTTCTCAGCGCCGAGACACAAGAATTCATTAAATTAATTTTAAACTAAGAAAACCACGTGACAACTTCCTTTTGACATCACGGTAGATCGTCATCCGGGTAGGTCGCTCTGACTTAGATATCTGTTTTTAAAAGTTATCGTTCATATTTAAAGATTTTAAAAGAAAGAATATTTAGAGTGTTTCTTTTCTCAATTTATATTGTCCATCAATATAGGTAGTGTTTAAATCGTCTTAACTTAGACTAAAGTATTATTTTATGCACAAAGTATGCCTAAATTCCCCAAAACAGTGGAAAATTATTGATACATGCCTTTGAAATAGACAAAATGTCGGATTCTGTCTTTAGAACTACTATTGAAAACACTTACATCTAATAGACTTCTCTCTCCTTTATTGCATATTCTACTGTGATGATTTGTGTTTATGTTATTAGTACAAGTTTGGGTCTTTAAAAATATGAGTTTGCTTTATGTTTGTCTCCGAACAACAATTATCAGTCACATGACCCAAAATTTAGGACATTCCATGGTTTTCGTTGTCTTACAATGAGGTGCATTGGTGATATAAACATTATCTTCATTATCTGAACTAGCGAAAATTATATGCGTAAGGCCCGAAGTCATTACTATGTACTCAGTGTAAATCCCCACCCGTCAGTGCAAACAGGTATTTCCTATCCGAGCCATGCTGAAGAGATTATTTTTAAACTAAATAAAATATGCGGCCACTTAGTTTTAGGATAACATTATACTGCCAAAAGGGTAATCCGCTTTGACCTCGATATCTATTTTTAGCGGTGACCACTTTCGCGCTTTTTATAAAATTGGAAAGAGTAAATATTTAGAGGTTTATTTTTCTTGAGTGTTGTCGTGTTTAAAGTCGTTTTTTATGAGACTGAAATAAGACTTTATGCAGATATAATGAACACATTTCTTGAAGCAGTGGTTAGATATTCTTGAGTGTTATAGTTAGTGCAGATACTATACGGTAATGTGAATATAGATCTGTAAACGTTGCCAACACAGTATTCGCCTTATAGGGCGTTATTTATCAACGGTATAGTAGTTAAAATATAAATATTACTTTTGTTTTATTTCGCACTTAAGTTGGTCATTGGGCCATTAATGGCCTAACATCGGTGTTTCTGCCTACTTTTTTGTCGTTGGACCAACGGAGTCCAGTAGTCGGCGTTTCTGCATACTTTTTTTGTAGTTGGAACAACGGAGGCCAGAAGTCGGCGTTTTTGCCTACTTTTTTGTAGTTGGACCAACGGAAGCCAGTAGTCGGCGTTTCTGCATACGTTTTTGTTGTTGGGCCAACGGAGGCCAGTAGTTTTTGGCGTTTCTGCCTACTTTTTTGTTCTTGGGCCAACGGAGGCCAGTAGACGGCGTTTCTGCCTACTATGTGTAGTTAGGTCAACTGAGGCCAGTAGTCGGATTTTCTGCCTACTTTTTGTAGTTGGACCAACGGAGGCTAGTTGTCGGCGTTTCTGCCTACTTTTTTGTAGTTGGACCAACGGAGGCCAGTAGTCGGCGTTTTTGCCTACTTTTTTGTAGTTGGACCAACAGAAGCCAGTAGTCGGCGTTTCTGCCTACTTTTTTGTTCTTGGGCCAACGGAGGACAGTAGACGGCGTTTCTGCCTACTATGTGTAGTTAGGTCAACTGAGGCCAGTAGTCGGATTTTCTGCCTACTTTTTGTAGTTGGACCAACGGAGGCTAGTTGTCGGCGTTTCTGCCTACTTTTTTGTAGTTGGACCAACGGAGGCCAGTAGTCGGCGTTTCTGCCTACTTTTTTGTAGTTGGACCAACGGAGGCCAGTAGTCGGCGTTTCTGCCTACTTTGTGTAGTTAGGTCAACTGAGGCCAGTAGTCGGATTTTCTGCCTACTTTTTTGTAGTTGGACCAACGGAGGCTAGTTGTCGGCGTTTCTGCCTACTTTTTTGTAGTTGGACCAACGGAGGCCAGTAGTCGGCGTTTCTGCATACTTTTTTGTAGTTGGACCAACGGAGGCCAGTAGTCGGCGTTTCTGCATACTTTTTTGTAGTTGGACCAACGGAGGCCAGTAGTCGGCGTTTCTGCATACTTTTTTCGAAGTTGGGCCATTGAAGGCCCAACACATCATTTAACTACAGTCATTATCTGCGGGGCCTTTATTGGGCCAACTAAGATTATACTCTGATGTAAACCCGGTGTTGGTCCAACGCATATCTGCTATGTAAGTGTTCAAAGTCATCTTCATTGAGACTAAAATATGACCTTATCCAGAATGTTTAAATTCCCAGAAGCAGTGGTTAGATAGTGTTACATGTATTTTATTGTACTGTATACGCATGCATCACACAATCATCCCTCTTTTATCTTATTTGTTATCTCGTTCTATATGTGTATCTCCCTCTCCCTAATATAGCAAACGATTTTAAAGTTGTTAAACTTATATGCTGTTTTAGTATAAAAATAATTTAAAAAAACCAACTCATTTACCTTGTTGAGATCAGTACCGAAAACCATCGTGCTTTAAGATTCTCAGATTACCTTAAAAAGTACTTTAATAAGTAACTAAATATATATTTGGTGTTGTTTTTGTTTGTTTGTTGTTTCTGGTGTTGTTTTGACAGCACATTCCTTTGTTGGTGACAAAAATTCATTTCTGGCCATACGAACATTGTTTTCAATTGCGAAGCCGGCTTAACCGCCCCACTCTTGAGAACGGTGGGGGGTGTAGGGTAGTACTAGGCTTACCTTGTTACAGCGCAAACAGAATTTTAGGGGCGATGTGCAAATCGTATTTTTTTGCATACGCAGCATGGTTATCTATTTTTAGAACCAGTCATCAGAATTAACATCCTAATGGCCATGAATAAACCTAGAAAGTGACTAAAAGGTTATAGTACTTCACTACTACTGCTCTCTTTGAAATTGTGATAAAACTGGTTTATCTAAAATCAATACCTATCTTTGGCTAGTTATCATATTTTAAGGTGGTATTCGACAGTTTGTATCTAATACATGTAACAACATATTACCTCTGTTCTGGGGAATATGTGCATAATGCTGCTTAAAATTATTCTTTAGTTTGAGTAAAGGCTGATATAACATTACACTAATAGTAAGACAGTACATATAGTGAAAAATATCGATATACGTGAATTTCCATTACTTCCAAATCTATCAATAAGCACGATGGGGACTCCGGCTAAAAATAGATATCGACGCCAGAGCTGATTACCAGAACGATCATGTAAAGTGATCTCAAAAGTCAGTGTTATGCTTAACTTATCACATGGATAAAGGACACCAATAATCAGTTTTTCGAGGAAACCTTCCAGCTAACAATAATTTATTTGGTTGCATGAAGCCACGGTCACAACCCGCCGTACGTGCTACTGCGTGCTGTCTACGTGCAAAAACGTAGGTACAATTTAGGAATCCGTACGTGGTGAGTACGGCCTCCGTAAGTTTTTGGGAACACGCAGACACGACGTAGCATGTTTAGTGCATGCAGAACATTTTCTGCGTGTGAGCTGCGTGCAGCCTACGGATTTACCACCAGTACGTGTGACGTGCGTGCCCCGTACGTCCACGTACGTGCCCCGTACGTCCACGAGAGCAACACGCAATGCCTCCGGTAGCCTTTTTTTATATCCCATTGTCACTTGTTCTGCGTGCCACGCACGTTATAAGCATGTTGTCCGTGCGTGGTCCGTGCATGGCCCGTGCTGACTCCGTGCGCCTTCAGTTTAAACGTCAAAAAACGCACACACTTTTACCGAGCGCACTGATCTCAGCAGTATATAAAAGTTGTCCCCTATGGATTCACGCACGAGCTCGTGAAACAACGTTTCGTATTGTCCGAAAAACCTCCTCCTCTCGATCCATGGGCGAACCCACCATCTCCTGCGTCGGCCTTCTTGTTGCCCCGCTATCTCCCGTAACATTACAAGCAATAAAACCTCGTGTTCCTGCCGTATCATTGCAAGCTGCTCTTGAAGCAAAAGATTCCGCAAAATCTGCAGTTGTAGGATCGCCATTTCAAGGCAGCGGCAATTATGATTTATGGGGAGCATCGATGGGTTTATATATATATATATATATATATATATATATATATATATATATATATATATATATATATATATATATATATATATATATATATATGTATGTATCAGCCAACAGCGACACACACCGGAACTGGTAGCGCAATCGGTAGAGCGGTCGGCACCAGGTACGGGAAGCCCCGGGTTCGATCCCGGGCCGCGACATACCAATTCGTTAAAAATGGTAGTGGTATAGCTCCCTTGCTAACGCTCAAGCAATTATAAGGGTTGTTCCACGACTGGTTGGCCCGGTGTCAGGATAATGTGACTGGGTGTGGTATCATGCCAGGTGTTCACGGCATGCTATACACAGTGAAGGTAGTACTATATCTGCTTCAAGTGGACACCGTCTCCAGATAACTGAAATACTGTTGGTGGGACGATAAACCCAATAAACAAACAAACAAACAACAGCGATAAAAATAAACGCACGTTCGCCTTACTTGCACGCACTGACAACGCACCTTTATGTTATACGTATATACAGATACGTTAACCAGATAATAGCCAGTCAGTTACTATAACACACATGACATTGTTCTCCGTCTATAATAAAAATAATTTAGAAAATCGAAATTAAGAACATATAAAAATGGTTGTGTGTATGAACATACTGGTATTTTGTTTAATAGTGATAGTAACGGTGGTTCATTTTGATGGAAATCTTCAACAGAAGAGAGGCATGGAAGTTTTGGAGGATTTGTATACAAATATTTCGCAGTTAGAAGAAAAAGTAAAACGACTGGAACGTCGTAAGTAAAATAGCGATAGATTGAAACATACTAAAATATATTTCATATTTAGCAATATTGGCGTTGTAAATATTTAAATCAATCGTTGAAAAGATTTTTCTTGTTTTAAAGGTGATATCGGATAGTTTACCTATATCGAATTCATATAAGAATACCTTACCACTTGGGATGTCAACGGATATCCGGATATTCGCTTAAAAATGTAAAATTTTAAACATCTAATTAAATGTTTTTGCCACTTCTTTGGAGAATTAGGGCATAATTTCTGCATATACTCGTACTTTAGCATAAATAAAGACGGTTCTGAACACTGCCTACATTGTTAGACTATACACATATGGATAAAACTAATCTAAAGTTCAATCATTTCAAATCTATAAATAAACACGATAGTGATCTCTGCTTAAAAAAATACTGACGTCAGAGCGGATAACCCGGATGACGATATAACGTAATCTAAAAGGCAAGTGGTCACGTGGTTTGCTAAGTTTAAAAATAGCTATTTCTGCAGTGTGGCTAAGATAGGAAATACCTGCTTGCAATGAAGAATGGGGACTTATTCGGTTATTTGAGAAAAAAATAAATATTTTGGTTCAAACTATCCGATACCACATTTAAGAAATTTAAATAGGCTATTACTGTTTTCATTTTTGTTACAAGTGTTTCGTTTACTTAATTGTGCAATTTTAAAGATGCCAGCCGACAGTTTGTCTACAACTTATATATATATCAGTATCAGTAAATAAGAACGATTGGGATTGCGGCTAAAAATAGACATTGACGTCACAGCGGATGACGTGGGTGAACTAGACCATTAACGATCACATGGTATTCTTGGTTTAAAAATAGCTAACTGTGCAGCGTGGCTGAGATAGGAAATGCATGTTTGTAATGACGAGTGTGGCGTTATGGTTCACTTTTCCGACAAGTGTAGGGCATCAATAAACAGCATTTTACGAGATCTGTGCATAAAACAATGTTTTTTTAAGCTGTACAATGAAAATAGTTTGGGTCCAAACTGTCGGATACCACCTTTAAGGGATGTTCTGTTTCCTTTTTGATTGACGTTGTTTGTCGCACTTTTTGATATTTAGATTTTTAATTTTTTTAGTAATTAGTAAAGGTCCAGAGCAGCAGCAGGAGACAGCATTCCAACAAGCCGTATTTTTTTAGCACCCCAATGGCCCCAAAAAGCTTCCCACGAGCCCCATTCCACGTGGGAAGCTTTTTTTAAATCTGCAAATCAAAGAAAAAGCCCCCCCCCCCCCGGAAACCCAAGTGTTGGAGTGGGGCCCAAGCCACTCAACCCCTTGGGGACGGCCTACCACCCTCGGCGGCCCAGAGGGACTGTGCTCCATGAGCCCGGTCCCTATTAGAAAACTTTCGATTTAAAGGATGGTGGGTGCTAGGAATACCCCGACGACCAAAGCCGTGGATACAAGCAGAATGCAAGAGCTTGAAGCCGAGTGCGATGAGACGCTGGACGACGCGATGGAGACCCGCGAGGAGCGCGACCGAGCCCTAGCCGAGGCAGAACAGGTGGTGAGAGACCTGGATGATATGCAGCTAGAACGTGATAGGCACAGTCAGAGGCCAGCCGGCTTAGGCACGAGCTCGATAAGACATGGAAACAGCTAGAAATAGCTACGAACGACCTCGATAAGACACGGAAAAGGCTAGAAATAGCTATGAACATGCTCGATAAGACACGGGAACGGCTAGAAATAGCTATGAACATGCTCGATAAGACACGGGAACGGCTAGAAATAGCTACGAACGAGATCGATAAGACACGGGAACGGCTAGAAATAGCTACGAACGAGCTCGATAAGACACGGGAACGGCTAGAAATAGCTACGAACGAGCTCGATAAGACACAGAAATGGCTAGAAATTTTGTACGAACGAGCTCGATAAGACACGGAAACTGCTAGAAATAGCTACGAACGAGATCGATAAGACACGGAAACGGCTAGAAATAGCTACGAACGAGATCGATTAGACACGGAAACGGCTAGAAATAGGTACGAACGAGATCGATAAGACACAGAAAGAGCTCGACAAGACGCGGAAGGAGCTGGATACAGCCACGCGGGAATTCCGGGCCCTAGCCCGTTGAGACCCCAGACGGACCAAAAAAGATAAACGGCCTACACAACCACAAGCCTAGCAGGAATCAGTCCTCGGCTTGCTTTTTCTCACGGAGGTCATGCTGTTTTGCAGTTTCGTTAGACCGCTCAAGCCGCTCGAATCGATACATCACGTAAATCACAAGCATAATTTCGGAGATAGGGGCAAGGATCTGGAGCAGATCGAGAACGGTAAAGGGGACACATTCTTGCTGATATAAGAGACGAGCGTTAAATGCAAAAATTCATACCTGGTATGCAGGAGGGGCGTCACAGCTCGCACTACACACGCAGCAGTTTAGGGAGAAGTCAACCTTTTGGAAAGCTTGGCTAGCGCTTCCCTGTGGCCCTCTTCCTGCAGTTTTTTTCTGAGTTCCTCCATATTCTCCTTGGGCGGTATTTCGGAATGCGACTTGTGTTTCAGGTCCTCGAACTTCTGGACCTCGTCTAGGACGAGCTTGTACTCGATGTCGGAGATATCTCCGTCGGCTTTTGATTTGCTCACAATGTCGGAGATCGTATTCAGCTTTGCCCGGGCTATTGCCTCGATGCGCTGATGTTTGACGAGTTTGGGCGTAACACGTCTTTCGATCACTTTCCCGACGATGGATAGTCCGCCGCAGCAAAGAGAACCGATCTCGAGCCCTATGGCGATTGGAATGACAACAACCGTTGAAATGAGGAATACGCCACCAAGTCGGCGCTATCAACGGTATTAAGTGTCCTTTTGTATATTTTGCCGAGGCTAGCATTTTTTTCGGCCTCCCGTGCTAGTTCAGACTGAATCCGTGTTATCTTCTGTAGGCGGTAGGCGTATCCATTGCCCCCAGTGGTTAAGGAAGGGTAAATTTGCGGGGTCATTGGAACAACTCCGTCTTACATATTTTTTCAATGTTTTACACTTCACATCTCTAGTTCATATAGCAGCGCAGCCACCCCTGAAGCATGAGTCCGAGGATCCGAATCCGCCGGCCCTACAAAGTTTATAACATCACCTTCATTAACACCTAGTGGTGGTTGAAAAGTTTTCACAGCGGTGTATTAACCGTTCCAAGGCGGTAACTGTCGGGTTTGCTCTTTTCGTTAAATGACTCATGACAAATTTGTTCTTACTTTTCGCTTGTCTTGCATGTGAAAAACCTTTGTTCTGTGCCTTTTCGGAGTTTGGTATATGTTGCAATGCTCATAGGACTTTGTCAAATATTCTTATTCAAGGGCCTCATCACCTTTATCATACTTTTTATGTAGGGGGTCAGATCGGGAATTAACCTGTCAACGTGTTGCTTGTTGGCAGCGTCCTTGTCGCGGACTGGATTGTTCACTCTTACTATCCGGTTGTTATTACGGTTAAGGGACCCTTCTATGGCGGATTCGCCGTTTTTCAGGATGACTTCACCCCTAAGATCTTCCACCCCGACTCAAGCACTCTCGCCAAAACCACATCCGTAGGTAATTTGATGTCGCCGAGGTTCATGATCCGACCCCACAATTAGGTTTACATCGCCGTCCTGATCCTTTTTTATGAAGTGGGACCGATCAGGCGCTCTCGGCTGCGAGGCAACTTCATCGCCGTAAGCCATGGTAGCGTAGTCCTTACTGCCCCCCCCCCCCCAAACCCCCCACCCCGCCACCGTTTGAACCAAAGATACTCATTTCACCTCAAGAACAACGCTCGTGGTTGCCTATTCTGTTTCCGCATTCATCTCTAACAGAGAGTGTTAACTCCGAGATCGTTCCATGTCTCAGCATGTTTTAACTCGGAGTTAGGAAACACGGATGCTATGATATCCCCGTATGGTAGGTTGCCGACTGCCGCCACCGCGAGCAGACAACTAGGAGCCCCGTTCAAGGCGTTATTGGCGGTGTTGAGTTCGTCCCGGTGGACAAATAGCTACTTAATGGGGCACAAATCTATAGGGCGATCCCCTAGGTCATTCTCGTCGAAGTAAACGTCTCACGGTACTTTACAAACCCTAGAAGATCCTGCAGCCATTTGGAGACCCGGACATAGCCAGCTTGATCGAGAACCTTTGGCACAACCGTCCCTGTCTTCGGATCGACGTTGACTGAAAGGCCAGAATTGGTCTGTGCGAGGTGGTCTTGGAGCTGACGCAAGGACCAAAGACCGGGCGGGATATAGATTATTTTGCCGGGTGTAGGTGACCGACCGCAGGCCTATCTTCAACCCGCCATCCCTGTTGTCTATTGGTTGTTGAAGAAATCTTGAGATAGACAATCCCCATGGAGGCCTTAACCTTCAATAGCGACGCTAAGTATAAGACAGGGGGATACCCATGGCTCCTGTACGCCGAAAACTTGGCCAAGATAAAGATCACGACAGGCCCGAGCTAGTCCTTTATCGCCAACATGCCCAATATCTTTCGTAAATTCAGAATGTACGGTGGCCGGCAAGGGGATGACCAATATTGGCGCGTTAACGCTATGAAGTACTGGAAGACCCAGATGAACTTCGCCGTGTAGTGCGCGACACTCCCTCCGATCACGGAAGCTTCGACGACGGTAAAATCGCAGGGCCGCCACAGGCCCTCCCTCCAGCAGAGATACCGCCTGACGTGGAAGAGGCGCCGTTGGGAGAAGCTAATGCGGCCAGGCGGGCGCACGCCGATGAAAAGGTGGCTTTAATCGTGACCGGGGCCGCCACTAGGCTAATCATCCTTTGGTTTATGCTTAGTTAGCCACTCTCGGCCCGCCACAAACAGCAGACCCCCAATTGCGATCAGTATTGCCCAGGTGTTTTCGGCAAGCCATCCGACCGCTTTGCCCGCGCTGACAGCAGCCATGAAACAACGCTGCCGATAATTCCGGGGAGAGCGGCGGCGGTCTTCCCAGCCAGCTTGCCGAGAAGAGCCCCGAGGACTTTAAGCTGTTTTTTAACCCACTCTCGAACGCTTTGACCGCCAGGTTTGGGAGCAGGGCCGGTTGGCGAGGGGGCGGAGCTGCCGGTGAGGGCTACGACCAGTGTACTGATTGTGATTCCCTGCTCCCAGAAGAGGGTCCTGACCCGCTCGGCCAGCGTGGTGTCCTCCTCCATGATAAGCCGCAGGGTTTCCCGAACCCGGCTGATCTGCTATCTGAGAGATTCCTGGTTGGCCGAAGCCGCCTCAAGCCGCTCGGCCCGCTCATCCGTGAGATCCCTGATCCGATCCATGATTCTCTTCTTCATCTCCGGGTCATCTCCGGCCTCTCTTTTCATGCTCTCGGTCGATATGCCGGTCAAGCTCAGAAAGTTTGGCTAGGTTGTTTATGAGCTCCCCTCGCTGGGTTTGCATGGCATGTCGAGCCCTTTGAGCTCCCGGAACCGCGTCATTAGCTCGGTGCACATTAGCTCTCCCAGCACTGTCGCGCAAAAATTCGCTCAGTTCGTTATCGGTCCGCTCTATCTGGGCGACGGCTGGGGCGGGAAGATTCCTAGTGCGGGTCCCCCAGTCCGAAAACGCCAGCGAGGGGATCACAATCCAGATCGCCAAGGAAGCGGAAGCCCCTAGGGCATTGAACATTTACCTCTACGTGTTCATGGACGCGCAGCTCAACATCGAGAATGGGCGCTTCGTCTCGGCTTTTTACTGAAGAGCTCCACTCGGCGATCATCTGCGGAATGACCGGCTGCGGGAAAACACAGTTCGCGTTGGACCCCTCGAGGGCCCATTCCGCGGTCGTTTCGACCACGTCGTGATCCTCTGCCCCACGGCCCGGCACAACAGGGCCTACCAGGAGCGCCGGTGGGTGTGGACGGACGAGGAGGTCTATGTTTAAGATCCGGGCGAGCGGCTTTATAAAAATGCTGCAGGCTCTCTACCGAGTGTTTCAGGGCAAACCGAAGCTGTACGTCATCGACGACATGGCCGCCAGGCAGCTCATCAAGAAAAAGGACATGATCTCCGAGCTGGCGTTTAGCGGCCGTCACGCCCAGCAATCGGTCTGGGTCCTTCTCAGAGGTACAATGCCGTCCTATAAGACCTCCGGGAGCAAACGCGTTGGGTCGCCCTCTTCCCCTGCAAGGATCGGGATAGTTTCGACGAGTGCTTGCGCGGAAACGACACCAGCCCCGCGGCCGACAGGCTCGCCGTGCTGGAGCAGCTCGCCAAAACGAAACACGGGAAGCTGCTGTTAAATACCTCACAGCCGAGTTGCTATGCCGTGTTGACATGAAGCGCCTATACATCACCGCCGTCTGCGTCGGGGGACGGATGGTGGCTCTCCTTATTTTCAGGCAGAGGTTGGGCGCGCTTGCCATGGGGTGGTGGGGATGCCTGTCGAGACAGTACATAGGCAGAGAGATCACGGCGGATCAGGTCGAAGGCCTATCGGAAGAGAAGATCGGCAAGCTCTACGCCCGATACGAGGCCCGGCTGGGGAGCAGTATGACCAAGAATCTTGGCTCCGTGGCGATCCAGATGTACACTATGGTGGTTAGCCGGCTGCTCCCGATCCCGGCGGTTCGGCATAATTTACTGGCCGCCGACCTCGAGGCGGACCCGTTCGTGGGGTACGCCCTAACCACCGCCACCTGTGAGCTATACCAAAGCTATGGCATGTACTTGGCACCTATTACAGCAATGCTGAGCACATTTAAACACTGCCAAGCCTCAAAACAAGTACCTGTTGAGCACGTTAGCGTAATACCTTCCAGCGATGGGGGATACGACGGTTACGGCACCGGACTCGGCGACGGGGCCGGTGACGGAGGCGGACCAGAAAAAATGAGACGCAGATAAAGGTGACGAGGCGTAAGAATCCTACAAAGGTCACTGCCGGGCGGGCTGGAGCTGATGCTAGAAAAAGGAAACAGCAAAAGCTCCTAGATGATTTGCGTAGTCTTAAGGCGGGGACGGAGGCGGAGCGCCCGGCTGAGCCCCCCCCCCCCCCCCCCCTCCCCTCGCAGGCCGAGCACGAGCCACCGTCATCCCCAGCCATATCCCAATGGCTGATGGTCACTGGGGTTGGGGTAGTCCTAGGTGGGATCCTTGGGAAGATCAATGGACCAGCCGCATCCGGGCCCCTGGTTCCCAAATTGAAGACGGGCGCAACTACTATCTGTTCAGCAAAATAGATAAAAGGCCAAAGGGGTCCGACATAGAAGCGGAGCGCCGGCGACACGACCTCGCCGTGGAAAGGCTTGAGGCCGCTCAGGCCGCTTGAGCCCAAAAAAGATCCCAGCGCCTCGATTTCATTCAAGAAGAGCTTCGCCGGCAAGGACACGCACTTCAAACCTTTTAGGATGCAGACGCTGCCATGCGGGAATATGCTCTGATCCTGCCAAATAAACAGCTTGATCCCCTGGGGCCTGAGCCTCAGCTGTCCGACTTCTACCATCCGTCTGACGAGCAGAAGGCTAGAGAGATAGGATTTATCGTGCTAGAGCTCGGGGCGTCTGCGCCGCGGGCTACTACTTAGAAAACGGTCTTAATCTACTCGCTCAAGCATCGGCGTGGATACTAGATAAATATTTTTTTGTCTCCATCTTCTTTTACCGCTCCTTATTTGCTCGCATCATGGATCGTCCCGAGGAGCTGTTTACTAAGATGCTGAAAGTAGGCTACGCCGCTCGACGGCACAAAGTTTCTGGTCCTTAGCTTCCACATGATCGATGTCACGCATAATTCACTCGATAGCTGGCGGAGCGATGAAAGGATCATGAGGCGTTTCGCAGATAGGGTTCCAGCAGGCCCGACTAACCTCTGGGTAACAACTGGGCAGCTACCCGAGCCTGTGGCTTCTGCGTGTTGGAGGTTGATCACGCACTTAGAATATCTCCATGGATCAGAAGCTTTCAAGAATATATTACAGCCCCAGGGGCTACTGCAAGGGGATAACGGCGATTCGAAAACTGGCGGCCTCGGCTAGGGTTTCTGAAGCCAAGGCCCAAGACTTCCTTAAAGAGCAGGCCATCTGGCAAATCTACCTCGCCGCTCCGCGATACATACCGAGGCCCAAATTCGATGTTTCAGTACCGAACGAAGTGCACCAGGCCGATCTCTTATTCTTAGCACACGACACGGTTCGTCGGAAGACATGCAAGTATGCCCTGACTGTTGTCGACGTGGCCAGCAGGTTCAAAGCCGCTGAGCCGCTTACTACGAAGGAGGCTAAAGAGGTCGCCGCTGCTCTAGAGCGGATCTACAAGCGCTGCGATGACCGAAACTGCTTCAAGTCGACCCTGGCGAAGTTCGAATTCAGTATGAGGTCGCCTGGCTTCCATGCATCCACAAACCGATCCCATCCGAGGCAGCCGGGGAGGGCCTTTCGTATCCCTTGGCACTGGTCTTTGTCTGGCTGGAGACGGATTTTTCGTTTCAGGTCCCTGAGGGCGTGGTCCTTCGCTCTGTGGTCGACCTCTACCTCCTCATAGTGGTCCGCCTTCTGCCGCAGCCAGTCGTGCGACATCTCTTACGCGATTGGCGGCGGCAAACCCTGATCTCCGCAGCAGAAGACCTGGACGCCTTTTTGATCAAGCTAATCGAAAAAGATCTCGCGGTTAGGCCGTGGTACGGTACAGATCTCATTCCAGATGATCACCCTCGGAACGAACTTCTGTTCCATCCTATCTGGAGTCCATTCTGTTTGTCCGCTCCAGCGGAAGAAGCTGTGATAGGTCTGGGCCTTTACATCCCAGGTTCGCATCTCTTTGGACAGGCGATGAGTCGGAGTGAAGACTAAGGGGTCTCTGGCTCGGAAGAGCTCGATGGCTCGAGGTGTTTTACCTGAGCCACCGCCGTCGTTGAGATAGCTTAACTTGTACATTGACAGTGGACCATTATGACTTGGTTCCGTGGATGGTTGCAGGTATTAGCTTGTGCAATTTATTCGGGTTTTGGGGTGTAGGCGGCGTGCTCTATCGGCATGAACAGTTGCTCGCCCTTGTCCCGCCATTGCGCTTGGGCGACGTGGGGCAGGGTTTCTATTCTTAAGAGGCTACTAGGGCAACAGTCCTCCATGCAGACACATTTTAGGGAGCAGCAAACGCCCCGATCCGTTGCAGCTTGGACAGGGCTACTTTCTTCACGTAGATGGCCCCAACCAGCGTGGTACTTTGGCGGATATCGCGGGCCAGAAAATCAAGCTCTCCAGGATCGGTTACGAGCCTCCTAGTCAGCCTTTTTCCATCGGCCTTGCTACCCTGGGTAAATTTCCCGATAACACTGCAGCCCTGGTTTCGGTCTCCAGGCAGCCAGACCTCGGTTTGTTTCTCGAAGGCGATGATGGCCTCTCGGACCTTGTGGCAGATGAGCTCGACCGCCCGCCAGCGGCTTTGCTGGTACTTTCCGCTGCTGTAGATGACCTCCCCAGCGATGTCACGCAGGACAATGGCTCTTTTAAAGATCTTTTTCTAATCGTGCCTCATCCTCCACTGTAGCTTCAGTTTCGTGGGCCCGCTCTTCCCAGTCCTGTATTTTCAGGCGCCTTAAGGGCGTGAGTCCCTGGCCCCTCAACGTGCCCTCGAAGTTCTCTATAACCCGCCAGGCGACGCAGTTAAGGTCTCTGTCTCTCAGCGAGGCTAGGTTGGCGGGGTCGGGGTCACTGTGGCGGTAGAGCCCATACACCACCGCAGTGACCGAATAGGCGTTCTGATAGAACAAGCTGTCGATTCTGACCAGGGCGCCCAGATTGGTGTTTCGGGAAATATCCACTACTTCCCGTCCCCTCGGCCTCCCTTTGCGGACTGGGTCGAATTTGTCTTCGACCACCCAACCGCCCTCAGCTACCCTCCTCAAGAACTTGATTCGCAAGAGGAAATGGCCCTCCGGAAGGGATACGAGGAACCGAGCCGCCCTTGCATCGGTCATGCGGCGTCCAGAGCCAGGCGGCCAGCCCGTGCGTTCACGCTCTCGGCGATCTCAATGTTACCAAGAGCCCGAAGGTCCTCGTATTCCACCCTCCACGTGGAGAATACAAAGGCGGCGCCGTCGACTTCAAACTTGTCTTTGACGTCGTTCAGCACGTCAACCCACGGGTCGGCTGGTAAAGTCACCTTTGGTGGGACCTGATCATCGAGATCGATGAATGGCTGTGCGGGAGCCCTCACCTGGGGTGGTTCGTCCATCGCGTCGATGGCAGCTAGGCAAAAGAATTCGTCAGCGAGGACTCTTTCCCTGGTTTGCTCGATTAACCTCCCAAGGGCGGCGGCGGACCGCGGATATGGCGGTAACTCGCCGGTCAGCCCTTGGTATTGCTCCCGCGCCTCCCGCGCTCGTATATGGCATTCCGACGGGTATATCCATGACCACCCTCTTCTCTAATAGGGAATTTAGATGGTCGCTAGGTGTCTGGCCTTCTTGGCGAATGCTTGCTGCATTCTCCTGTATAATTTTGAATTCTCAACACCCCCCCCACACACACACACACACACACACACACACACCACCCCTATAGAATTCTTTATACCTACCCCGCAGAATGTGCATGGGCTCGTGCCGCCACCTTTAAGAAATCTCATGAGGTGAATTTTGAAGTATCTTTTGAGGCAGTAGCGGCCACAGAGCTCCATCGAAGGCAAGAGCCAAGAGCAGGTGTCTTTCCTCTTCATAATGGCCTGTATGTGATATGTGTACCCATCATCTAAATGAGTGCTTTATCCCGCTAGGTCACGAAAAATGTGGGGCGCCGCCTCTTCCCTCGGTGCCCGCCTCTACCTGCGGCGATCCTCATCACTCACGTAGCCCTCGTCTGGGTACGCATGGTAGTCCAGCGCCTGCCAGAAATCGAGTTGATCCTGGAGCATGAGTAAGGCCTCGACCACCTCTTCTTCATCCTCTGGGTCCAGCTCTGGTTCCTGCGGCTCGTACTTTCGCGGCGGATCTGGGTCCGAGAGATACTCCATTGCTAGCTGATCGAGTAAGCGTTCCAGATCGTCATCATTCCCCCCCCCCCCCAAACACACACACAAACACACACACACATGCCGATGGGTGCATCCTCCTCGTTGCGGTTGGGTGCTTCTGCCATGGCTTTGGTCGTCGGGGTATACCTAGCACCCACCATCCTCTTAATCGAAAGTTTTCTAATAGGGGCTGGGCTCATGGAGCACATTCCCTCTAGGTCGGCGAGGGTGGTGGGCCCCCTATAGGTTGAGTGGCTTGGGCCCCACTCCAACACTTGGGTTTCCGGGGTGGGGGGGGGGGGGGTTCTTTGATTTGCAGATTTAAAAAAGCTTCCTACGGGAAAAGGGGCTTGTGGGAAGCTTTTTGAGGGGTCATTGGGGTGCTAAAAAGATACGGCTAGTTGGTATGCTGGCTCCTGCAGCTGCTGCCCAGATAGGCCTTGCTGTACTTAGTAAACGGTTATAAATAATTTAGTACTCTTATTGATAATGCTCTCTTGTCAGTTGCAATGTCCGGTTATGTTTTTTAATAATTCAAATAGAATTTAATATTTACCACCAAAACCACATAAACAACAACAAAACAACAAATGCCGTAAAGTGTAAAAAATATGTTACATTTGAATGTGTTCGATCAACTGAACAAAACTGACCAATTATTTGTGTATTCGGGATTATAAAATCAGCTGGAAGCAACGAACTAATACTTTTTTATGTGTTCGAAATTGTTGATAACTTAGCTGAAACATGACATTCTTGTCCGGTAATTCGACTTAATTCTTAAAAATGCTTTTCTTTTTATGTCTCTGCTAGAAAAGGGTCACGGAATAGAAGCTACTCCTGTGTTTTCGGCGCAAGGCCTTGCATCGCAGATTCCAAAAGGTAACGACACTGTCAAGTTCGACAAGATACTCTCCAACAACGGAGGTCATTATGATGACAAGTTAAGTGTCTTTGTGGCTTCGGTACGGGGATATTACTTTTTCGTCTGTTCCACAATGAGCAAGGACGACATACAGACGGAAATAGTCCTAAATGGGAAAACATTGGCAAAGTACGTAAATAGTCTAGATTTAAAAGTTAAAGAATTGTTGGTGAGTCAAATGGCGTTTGTTTGTGTTTTATCAAGATATCCTTCGAATTTGATCATTTAGTGTGTATGCGTCAGTTAATTAGTTAATGATGATACATTTACTGGTAACCGTGAAAGCTTGCCATCTCTTCGGTACCTGGGATGGCAAAAATCCGTGATTTTTCTTGTCTTTTCGGGCTTCTCTAGTCAAGTTGTTGTGTTGCTATGGTTATGCGCTTTAAGGACCTATTCTTGAAGCTAAAACGCTCTTACTCAGTCATTTCAATATTTCTGTCAATATGTGATAGTAACGAACCGTAATTCTGATGAGAACTATCTGATACGTTACTTTCTTCCTTGTTGTTTTCTACATCTGCAATTACAAGCGGCATGGTTAACATCAGCATACTCGGTTTCTTGTGACCTCGCCAAGCAGCTGCGAATTCCTTTTAATGCCTGCTGCTTTTTATAATGGCAAGCTACAATTTATTGATGCAAGCTACGACTTTAAAAATACGGAATACTCGGTTCTTTTCTCTGAAAATCGTTTCACAGGACAACTGCGACTTTGTGTTATTGACTACTACACTATCGTCCCCAAAAAGAAATGCATTCCATAAGAGGCAGCCTTTCCAGAGTGGCTTAGCAAATGACAATAATATGCGTATGGCCAGAAATGAATTTCGATCACCAACAAAGGGATATGCTATCATTACATATATTTGAAAAATAGATATGTCGGATAACACCTTCAGCTTTCGATTCTTTATTTACCAGGATTTATACGGGCACGCATGACGACGATTTCAACCAAGGAGCGAACACAGCCGTGGTCCTACTGGAGGTCAATGATCGTGTGTGGGTGCAGCGGATTTTTGGAGATTTTGGCGCCCTTGCAGGGGATGGTTGGACGACCTTTTCCGGGTTTCTCGTAGCGTATCCAGAAGAATAACACTACTCTTCACAAGTTTATTGACATTTCCCTTGAAAGATAAATCTATCATCTTTCTAATAGTGTATATATCACTTGCAAATGTTAACAAATATATAGTAAAAGCTACTCCGTACTTGGGGCCGTTGGGCCGTGGGGCCGGCATATTGGGTCCGGCATTTACACTTCGCCTATTTATAGACTATAAAAAATGCATGTACGCATGTTTTCTTTGGTCAGATATATGTTTGATTTATTCATTTTATTGTGAATTGAAAATAACAAATGTTTTTTATCGTTCGTATTTCATTAATTATTAAAATGATGAAGTGCCTATGCCTATGGAAATGTTGATTTAATTATTTCCATTTAAATGACGATTTAATTATGTCAATGAAAACGTTGGTAACCCCGCACACATCCGACTGCAACATCATAATTAACTAAGATTTATATCCGGATATCCGGAAATCCGTTCGGATCGTTCGACGGATAACCGGATACCAAATTTAGTATCCTTTGACATCCCTAATAAAAATCTATTCGCATCATATCTTTGAAATATCACGCAGATACGAGACAAATATAATATTAAATTAAGTAACTGGGTTGCACGGCAAAGAGATGCGATCTTCGAAGAGCTGCGTTAAAAGAACAGAATAGAATAAAAACGCATTGCACTTAATAAAAGCGAGCAAAATATAATAGAGCAGAGAGCGAAACTGTAGAGCTAAAGGATATTTAATGGGAGTTCTGGTGTAAGATAAATTTAATTTCACCAACATGTCACTAAAGTATCATTTTCAGGTTTAGCTACGTCCCAAATGAACGAACATGTGCTGCCGACCACAAATTACAAAAAATAGATCTATTACATTCGTTTTTGTTTAGACAAAAAGTCCCATTGTTAATATCCCCATGTGGTCTCCACCAAGTTGTATAGGATAGAGTCTATTAAGACGTTTCTATTGAAAATAGATGCCGAAACGAGCTAGATTCTATCTGACTTCGAAGTCCCCGCCTTACTTCTATCTGTTTTACCAAAATGACATTTAATCCGCCCCATAAAACTGTCACTCAAACTGTCAATCGTCTTGACGTGTTCAAACTTGTCATCACAAGGGGAGGAGTTAAGCCAGTGGTTTGTTGCACATGCGCAGTTGAAAAAAAAAACCATTTAGTAAAATAGATCGATCTAACTGAAATAAGAATTTATAGGGGGAAAAAAAGAAAAAAAAGAAAAGAAAAAAGTGCACAAATCGAAATTTTATAACTATAACTTTTAAGACACATACATCACACACCCATAAATACTTCCCCAAAAGCATAAACACCCATACATTGAATCTAGGAGCCTATTGCCAATTCACAATTGCGCAAAAACCACCCTTATATTTTAAATTAAAAGTATTCTTAACCTTCATGGCAAAAGGCAACACTCACGCCATTAATAAAAATGAACTGTGATATTTTTTTTAAAACTTCTATAACAATAGTTCGGCTGTAGGTAAATAAGACCAAGTATTGATTGATCGATCTATTTTGTTCATTGTAAAATAGAAAATAGAAAGGAGTTCTATTGAAATAAATCGCTGAGGAATTTGACTTTTTTATAGCTTCTGATAGGCTACAAATGTATTGCGAATTTTAAGGATAAAATACAACCTTCTGAGGCTGAAAAATGGTACTCAGTTAATGATTTATTTCTTAAAATTATTTTAAATAAAATTCATGAACATAATGAAAATGTAAATGTGATATCAACAAGATTATTGGTAATGTGTAGCTAATTATGTACTGAAAGACCGTATAATACTTTATAAGTAGTGGTACACGGTCAAGTAAGAAATATTATGGCCATTTTTTCTCTTTAATTAAAAAAGAAAACCTGAAGTCAACTAAAAGCGGTGCAGTTGTATTTTGCTAATTCAAACTAAAGCCAAAGTGGGATCTTGTGAAACTGTTAAAGGTGGTATCCGAATGTTTGGACGAATGTTTTCTCAAATAACCAAATAAGCCATTGTTACTTCAAAAGGCCATGCAAAATGCTGTCCATTGATGTTCTAGATCTGTGTAAACAGTGAAGCATAAATCCCCACTCCTCATTGCAAACAGGTATTTCCTATCTAAGCCACTGCTGCAGAGATAGTTATTTTTAAACTAAGAAAACCACGTGACAACTTACTTTTTAGATCACGTTATATTCATCATCCAGGTACTCCGCTCTGACTTCGATGTCTATTTTTAGCAGAAATTACTATCGGGCTTATTTATAGACTTGAAAATAATTAACATAAAGAGTAATTCATTCGCATTTTGTATTGTCCAACAAAATAGGAATTATTCAAAATCGCCTTTACTTAGACTACAGTAGGAGTTTATGCAGAAACTATGCCTAAATATCCCAAAATTGTTACATGCATTTGCTATAGGCAAACTGTCGGGTACCACCTTTATGTTAGGCAAGTTATACATCAAACACGTTATTACTTAATCATGTCCACGTATTCATTGTATCAGAGCCATTTACTGCGTACCTCTATTCTTCTAATATCAGTCGCAATTCCTACTTGAAAAATCCACTAAATAATGAATACAGGTCTGACCAAATCCCGAACTAAACATATAATAACCCAACTTCTCCGTTGCTCTCAGACTCTATTAATGCCTCCTTGAACGTTTTCTAAAAACGTCGTCCCTCTCACGTCTAACTGGTCAACAGCAAGAAAAGCCAGAGTGAAAGAAAAAGAAAACCTACGACGTATGTCGGTTTCTTTTTGTTTCTCAGCGCCGGGACACAAGAGAATTCATTAAATTAATTTTAAACTAAAAAAACCATGTGACAATTTAGTTTTGACGTCACGGTATATCGTCATCCGGGTAGGTCGCTCTGACTTAGATATCTGTTTTTAGAAGTTATCGTACATATTGAAAGATTTTAAAAGGAAGAATATTTAGTGTGTTTCTTTTCTCAATTTATATTGTCCATCAATATAGGTAGTGTTTAAATCGTCTTAACTTAGACTAAAGTATTATTTTATGCAAAAAGTATGCCTAAATTCCCCAAAACAGTGGAAATTATTGATACATGCCTTTGAAATAGACAAAATGTCGGATTCTGTCTTTAGCACTTCTATTGAAAACACTTACATCTAATAGACTTCTCTCTCCTTTATCGCATATTCTACTGTGATCAAGAGTGCTTATGTTATTAGGACAAGTTTGGGTCTTTCAAAATATGAGTTTGCTTTATGTTTGTCTCCGAACAACAATTATCAGTCACATGACCCAAAATTTAGGGCATTCCATAAGGCCCGAAATCATTACTATGTCCTCAGTGTAAATCCCCACCCGTCAGTGCAAACAGATATTTCCTGAAGAGATTATTTTAAACTAAAGAAAATATGCGTCCACTTAGTTTTAGGATAACATTATACTCCCATAAGGGTAATCCGCTTTGACGTCGATATCTATGTTTAGCGGTGACCACTTTCGCGCTTTTTATAGATTTGGAAAGAGTAAATATTTAGAGGTTTAAGCCCCGGTCCCACCGCACGAACGGAGCTGTAGCATTCCTGGAGCGGTGAAAAAAGTTCATCACCGCTTGTTACTGTTCAGCAGACGTTGGCCACCGTTAAGGAAACGCTGTATACGCTCTGTCACCGCTTATGGTCCCTCCTACCGCTCCGAAAGTTTTGAGCTGCACAAAATATCGGGAGCGGTAAGAAAGGGTCAATTTTCCACTCCGGCAAAGTTCACCGCCGCTCTAACAACGCTAAATCACTGCTAAACCAACGTTCGCTACCATTAAACCAACGCTATAGCAACGCTAAGACAACGCCTGTGTTTTCGATTTCTTTCCCATTTTGTGCGCGGTGACGAGCGTTTTCGAAATTCGGTACCCCATCCCTACCGTATAAAGAACGCTACAACAACGTTCGTGCGGTGATACCGGGGCTTTATTTTTCTTGAGTGTTGTCGTGTTTAAAGTCGTTTTATATTCAGACTGAAATAAGACCTTATGCAGATATAATGAACAAATTTCTTGAAGCAGTGGTTAGATATTCTTGAGTGTTATAGTTAGTGCAGATACTATACGGTAAAGTGATCATGAATATAGATCTGTAAACGTTGCCAACACAGTATACGCCTTATAGGGCATTATTTATAAACGGTATAGTAGTTAAAATATAAATATTACTTTTGTTTTATTTCTCACTTGAGTTGGTCATTGGGCCATTGATGGCCCAACATCGGTGTTTCTGCCTACTTTTTTGTAGTTGGACCAACGGAGGCCAGTAGTCGGCGTTTCTGCCTACTTTTTTGTAGTTGGACCAACGGAGGCCAGTAGTCGGCGTTTCTGCCTACTTTTTTGTAGTTGGACCAACGGAGGCCAGTAGTCGGCGTTTCTGCATACTTTTTTCGTAGTTGGGCCATTGAAGGCCCAACACATCATTTAACTACTGTCATTATTTGCGGGGCCTTTATTGGGCCAAATAAGATTATACTCTGATGTAAACCCGGTGTTGGTCCAACGCATATCTGCTATCTAAGTGTTCAAAGTCATCTTTAATGAGACTAAAATATGACCTTATCCAGAATGTCCAAATTCCCAGAAGCGGTGGTTAGATAGTGTTACATGTATTTTATTGTACTGTATACGCACGCATCACACAATCATCCCTCTTTTATCTCATTTGTTATCTCGGTCTATATTTGTATCGCCCTCTCCCTAATATAATAAACGATTTTAAAGTTGTGTAACTTATATGCTGTTTTAGTATAAAAATATTTTTAGAAAAAACAACTCATTTACCTTGTTGAGATCAGTACCGAAAACAGTCGTGCTTTTAGATTCTCAGATTACCTTAAAAAGTACTTTATTAAGTAACTAAATATATAATTGGTGTTGTTTTTGTTTGTTTGTTGTTTCTGGTGTTGTTTTGATAATATAAGGTACTAACGTACGCACAGACAAAGATGCAAGCAATAAAGCAGATGTACAGAAAGGCGGATAAAAAAAAACGAGACAGATAGATGCAAGTACGCACGCGAGTTTTATCAGATGGGGTAATCAAACTGACTGACTGTGACAATTGTCGTAACTTATAAGACACTAACTAGAGTCACATTTTATTTTAATTACTTCAGTGTATGCTATTTGTTTTACTGTTCTTGTTTGTTTTGTTTTTTATGTTATTTATGCTATAGTCCTGTTTAATAACCTCTGTTATCTCTCCTGAATAATTGCCTCCCTAAAACGCTCTTTAGCGTGGAGGTTCGCATTTCATTTCCGGTGGAGAGCAAATCAAAAATGTCAACGATGGCAGAAAAGGTGTTAAACTCGACTGAAAAAAGAGACATTATTGTTGAGTGTGTAGCAATTACAGGGGAGAGTTGACAGAAGGGCGCCACCTTTCACAGATTTCCAACTGAAGATAAACTGAGAAAACTGTAGATAAGTCGACTTAAAACAATGAGCCAAATTTCCACTTGCAATCTGAAGAATGATCGACTTTGTTCAGAGAATCCTATATATTTAACTGCTAATTATGAGACACTCATTCCTATCTTTTTCCAAACTTTGTTAATTTTACCAGTTTCATAACATTGTTCTCAAATATTTCTACGTCTCATCGTGTCAGTTTAGGTTTTATTCTATAATAGCAATCTTTTAACATGCGAATAGATACATCATCAATTATCATTCAGACTTCTAGCTACCAATTTTAGATTTATGTTCTCTACACAATGCTTTATTAATAAACAATTACATCGACAAAAGCAAAATAAGTTTTTAATATTACCCTTATAATAATGTACTACATTTCCTGGATTTAATCGTCAATCATATCTTTGTTGCCTATTCTGTCATGAATTTAAAAATGTCATGAATGTAAAAATAGGTTAAATCTACAACACATCACTCGCAATGCTTTATATATTTAGAACCACCTTCATTCATGAAACAAATGTCAACAAACGGGGTTTACATATGGCACAAAAACATGTTAAATTCAACTAAGATCATAAGACGTTACACGTTACGTCATAGATGTTATAGTCTTTTTCATTGATTTCCCGTGTTTTGGTAGATGATTTATTTGCACTGTAATTTGTTATTGTCTTTTATTTGTATTAAATGCTAAATTGCTCATTAACCGCTTAGAGCGGTAATGAGTTCAATAAAGTTGAGTTGTTGAGTTGACAGGCGGACTGACGAACATACATGCATGTCTATACTGTACATGTATATACATGTACCTGTACATGTGCCATAGGCTAGCTTACTTTCACTTTTCCTGAACTCGTTTAATAAATGTTTATATTAAATGACAACTCGTGGCAGATTCTCAATATCTGAGAAAAAAATATTTGGTCCAAACTTTTCTAATAACCGTAGGATCTGATAAAACACTTATATTTTCAATGCCGGAAATCTGCGACCTAATTGTTAATATTCAATCATATACTTATACTCAGAGATAAAAAGCAGGATAATATTATTTCTATATCCATGTGTTTGTGGCCATGCGGATCAAACTCCTGATGCTGGTTCTAAAAATAGCTAACTTTGATGCGTATGCAGAGATGGGCCTTACCTTATCGAAATCATGTTCATGATGTTACAATTACAATCAACAATCAGCTTTAAAGGTGGCCGACAGTTTGCCTATATAAAACAGAATTATTACCTTACCTCTGTCTTGGGGAAATTTGGCCATTGTTTCTGCTTTAGTCGAAATAAAGGAGTATTTGAACACTACCTTATAGTTCGATAGTTCAAATCGGGAAATTCGAGTGGATTACCCGGATGATGATGATGATAATACGTAAACTCAAAAGTGAATGATAACTTAGTTTTCCTACTTGAAAGATAGTTAACTGTAAGGCGTGGCTCAGATCAGCTTAGATAGGAAATACATTTTTACATGTTTGCAACACGACCGGTGTATTTTGCTCTACTTTTCACATGCCAATAGGACATAAATAAACAGGTCTTTTCAGGTAACAATAATTAACGATTGTTTGAGAAAAAATCTCGTCCAAACTATCGGATATCACCATTAAGCAAGACATTTTAAGTTTACCATTGTTCTTTTGCATATTTGATCGATATCATTT
Source organism: Sinonovacula constricta (assembly GCA_007844125.1). Classification (NCBI taxonomy): domain Eukaryota; kingdom Metazoa; phylum Mollusca; class Bivalvia; order Cardiida; family Solecurtidae; genus Sinonovacula; species Sinonovacula constricta. The sequence goes on along the minus strand of CM017571.1, from coordinate 8,576,489 downwards.
CTGCATTAAAGGTGGTACCCGGCAGTTTTTCAGTACCAAATACTTGTCCATGGTTTCTGGAAATATATGCATAATTTCTGCATAGCTGGTACTTTTGTCTTAGAAAAGACTATTTTGAATACTAGATATATTGTAAGACAGTAAACATTGCGAAAACAATTCTAAATGTTAAATTCTTTTTTTTTAACCTATAAATAAGCAC
>CM017571.1:8473787-8571287 GCA_007844125.1 Sinonovacula constricta | reverse complement strand
TACATATCAGGCGACGCACTTTGGTGTATTCTAGAGCTATGTACGAGGTGTATTTTACGAACCATACGGAAATACCCGAAGTTTTACGATTGGTACATCGATTCCTGAAACTGTTATCTATTTTTAGACACCCTGACGTAACATTCAATACACGTAGTTTTCTATTATTAGCTTTCAAATCGAGCCCCTAACTTGATTGTTCCAATGACGTAACGCATATAACGAATATACGTGGTCACGTACTGTAACTAATAACACACTATGGGTACGGACCTAATACTCTTTCTCACCGAATGCATTACAGAGTGTTCGACATCGAGGCATTTTGGACTCCTAAATGCATTCATACAAACGATCGTATTTCTTTTTATTTATTTTTCAATTTTTTACATTATCTTTAACCGTTATCTTCAATATCAAAAAGATAAAGTATATACATGTACGTGTTTAAACTCTGTATACTAATTTTGTGTACCAGCATCCGTATATGTTGTTTGAATAAATGACAAATTTCCCATATAGATGGCATCCGATATCATATTTTGATCAATATATCGTAACTTATATAATTATGTAAAACAAAAAGGGGACATATGTTGTTTGTTTGTTGTTGTTGTTTTTTTTGTTTTTGTTTTCTGTTGTGTTTTTTTCAATGCATACAAACAATGCAAGTAACTCACGAAACATAGTAAAACAGTATTTCTTTTTTCATTTTTTTTTCCATTTTCTATATTCCTTCTCTCTATTTGTAATTTTTCCTGTTCTTATTATTTTTAATTTTTATCAAAACACATTTTGAAGATGTAATGAAACAAGAGATGCATGTATGTGCAAATACTTTGTGTACTTGTTCAGTTTTATAATTTCCAAGAATAATAAAATGGTAAAAAATATATTTATATAAAGTGGGAAAATCTAAAAAAAATAATAATACTTTACGATTTATATTTTTTGTTTATTATACTGTTTTTGTTCTGTTGTTGTTGTATTTTATTGTTTTGTTGTTATTTTGTTGTTGTTGTTTTTGTTGTTGTTTCTTGTGTTGTTGTTTTTTCTGTACTCAAAAAAGGATACATACATTTAAACATTAAGTTATAAAATATCAATATCTTGATGTGGGATATACTTAAATGCATTTTATTAATTCTTTTTTGTACAACAGTCGCTTGACCTCGCCTCGTCTACTTTCGAAACCAACACTTTTTACGGCCTTGGGAAGTATGCTCTCTACAAAATTACCATACATTCCTACTTCACCAGTGGCGGAAATGGGACAGACTATAGCGTGCAGTGCACGACAGATTCTGATAGTGAGTATCATCATCACCATCACCACCATTATCATCACCATCACCATCATCATCATAATCATCATCATCATCATCGTCGTCGTCATCGTAGTCGTCGTTGTAGCCTTTACCATCACCATCATCATCATCATCATCATCATCGTCGTCGTCGTTGTCGTCGTCGTCGTCAATATCATCGTCGTCGTCGTCATTACCATCATTATCATCAATTATCATCACCATCATCATCATCATCATCGTTGTCGACGTCGTCGTCTTCATCATCATAATCATCACCATCATCATCATCATTACCATCATCATCATCATCATCTTTATTTCCATCGTAGCGACTAAGCGTTGTTAATTAGTGCCGAAGTGTCCAATAAATAGATTCATAAGTAGTATTTACACTACTTTTTCAATCAGTCAGACGTCAGTATTTCAAATTTGTTCGATTAATAAAGATCATCGTCGCGATGACCTTTACTTCCCTACTTTTCAGCAAATAAATAACCTGTACATTTTAAGATACTGACATTTAAACAGTATGACAAGCACTTAAATAAATAAAATCGCCCATTCTCTTACGCTGTCGAATCTTTACATTTACCTCTGTGAGAGGCAAAGATTTCGTTTGACCACGTACCTCAATATGACGTCAAGTTTAACGTCTGTTTGGAATTTGAAAATATCGTTACATAAATATTTGAGAATAACGAACCGTAAATCTGATGGGAACTAGACTGTCTGCTATTTTGCTTTCTTCTTTGTTGTCTGCTTCATCAGCAAACTTGGTTACTTGTGTTAAAACAAAACATCGCCAGACGGCTGTTAGTGCCTATTAGTGCCTACTACCTTTTATAATTGCAAGCTACTCTTTATTGTTGCAAGCTAGACTGTTAAAAACGGAAGACTTGTTCTTTTCTCTAAAAGGGGTCTTACAGAACAACTGCGGCTGTTTGTTTATTGACTGCGACACTATCTTCCCTTTGAAAAAAAAATGCATTTCATAAGATGACAAGAAAACCGCTGATGCGAAGTATCAAAGGCGACGCAAACGATTGAAACAAATTTAAAAGAAATTGTGACATACAGTCAAATAAATACAATAAAATAATAAATTGAAAAATAGAACTTCATGTACCGAAGTGTGACCTGTATTTTATTTAAGTCCGCGAAACAGACGTTCCCCATGTGCAAATTTCAGTGAGCATTCCATATGTAGGCGTCGTGCTCCAGCGCGTCTCCATTGAGTATGAGAGTAACGAAAGATAATTCAGCGGAGCGGGATGCATATCTTCCTTTTCATTAATCGCTAGTGTATCTCCTTTTCATTAAGCACTAGTGTATCTCCTTTTCATTAAGCACTAGTGTATCTTCTTTTCATTAAGCACTAGTGTATCTCCTTTTCATTAAGCACTAGTGTATCTCCTTTTCATTAAGCACTAGTTTATCTCCTTTTCATTAAGCGCAAGTGTTTAAAAAATTTAACTATAATAATGCACAGCTTTTGAATGTGATATAAGATATAAATAAGTATCATGCATTAAAAATTGAAAGTTCATTAAGTTTATTATTACTGATTACAGCCTAAGTTTAGCATGTATATTGACCTATTTTCTTTCTAAATATTTTGTAAAAATAAGATTTGTTTTTAACCTTCCTTAACTGTTTTTTTCATTTCAGTTCCTGATGCGTCTAATTTTAACTTTTCCTGTGAAGGCATCTCGTACACTGAGATCTTCTGCAAATGGGAAAATCTTAGCTTGGTGTACAGAAATGGCGACTTGCAAGGTGCGATACTCATAAGTTACTGTTTTTGTTGCTGCTGTTGTCGTATTGTGCTGTTTTTTTTCTATTTTTAATACCATTTTACAACAATTTAAGTGTATGATAAATTGGGCTTTATTTATGTGTTAAAGCCCGAGATGGTGGCATGCTATTAATAACACTATGCAAATAATATATTCGTAATGTTTTAACCTTAAAGATTTTTATATTTCTACTCACCTGTTTTCAATTTTAACCAGATATTACCCTTTTTACGTTAAACTTCATCGTTTTCGGCGCCGTATAACCTGTTAAGTGCCGGTGTGCCGTAAAACCCCCGAAAACAATACAAATACATAATTTGCATAGTGTTATCAATAGTATATCTCCATCTATTGTTTTAACACATGTCACCTCTACTAAATTGTAGGATACTTTTTTCTATGATACCTCTCGGTCCATATCTCGATCCGTTATTTCTGAAGTAGCGGACAAAGCCATCATATCACAATTTTGGTTACCGAGGCTTTTATCTACTGTACATGTTGAACATATGTTGATAATTTATTTTATTACTGGTTATTTTATCTGTATATTAGTTCATTTGATCTGTTTTAAATCCCGGACCGGCCGCAATAGCTCAGTTGGTAGAGCGTCGGCTTGCGGATCGGGAGGTCGTGGGTTCGAACCCCGGCCGGGTCTTACCAAAGACTTTAAAGTTGGTAGTAGTGGCTTCCCTCCTAACGCTCGGGGCTAAGGGGACAGCATTACGCCTGACTCGTAGGTGTCAGTATAATGGACCGGCCGGGTTCAGTCCCTAGGCACCTCATAAGTGCCCCTGTGCTATAATGATAGAAATGTCGCTGCGCAGTATCGGCAAAAATGCCGGCTAATCCCTAATCCCTAATCCCTTTAAATCCCGATACAGGTGCTTACTGTTAGTTATCTCTCTTTGACGGGATATTTTTATTTACACTGTTTGTTTAATAGAAAAGCCTTCAACAAGTGCTAGGTTGAAGCGCTCTACAAACCAGGTTTAAGCACCCCAGTCGGCCCTTTTGCCGACTGACCGTTCCAAGGCGGTAACTGCTGGTTTTTCTTTTTGTGCGTTATGTCCCGTTTCTCTGTCTTTGTCTCATTTACATTTACCCTGGTTGCCTTGGTCGAGAGATAGTTTAGATTTAAATATACGTGGTTATTTTGATAGGAAAATTTCTTAGTTAACTTTTCATTTATGACCGGACATACAATACTCCCTTCGTCCTTAAGGCTTAAGTGAAAGGTATAGTTTTATACGGCCCTTCAACGAGAACTTGATGGAGTAGTCCATGAATTCCAAAGGGAATAGTTCATATGGAGAATTTGTCCGACAGGCACATAGTTCGTAAGAAGAACTTTTACGAATGGTGGCAGCTGTCTTGAAGAGAAATTGTTCGGGATTGTGGGTATTGCTTGGAAGGTGACTTGGTCGGGATGTAGGTAATTGTCCGGTGGGGAAATTGTTCGGGATGATAAAAAAATTCACAAGCAGAATAAACGGTTTTCCAAATAAACCTTGAAGCAGAGACTATCTGACTTCAAAAGTTTCAAGTCATAATTTAATAAAAATAGGGAGTAAATGTTTTAGTCATTCTCTTTAGCGTCGAGCAACCTCTACCTTTCCAGGGTACCAACTTCAGTATATCGGTTACGTTAACAAGTACTATCTCTACGTCAACGTCAGTGCGGATACGTTGGAGTACAACATCACAGGTCTGGTGTTCGACACTCACTACATCATGCACCTCCGCTCCATCAACCAGGTTGGCTTTGGACCGTATACATCCGCCAGGGCAAAAACACTCGGTGAGAGACAAAAAGTAGTCCCAGAAATACTATAAGTCGTGCACGTACAAGTACATGTAGACATAAACCTATGATCAAGAAGACGTCCAACAATAACGAAATACTCCAGCTACTAGTAGTCCTTTGTCAATCACGTGAAAGAAACAAGATAAAAAAGAACAATTAAGGGGAAGTAATATGGTGATTTTAGCTGGCAGCATTTACCTCCCTTAATTGATATTAAGCGGCAAAATAGTGTTTTGTAAAAGAAAACATATTACTATGTTCTTTATTACTATGTTCTTAAAATTTCAAGTCGATATTGAAAAAAACATCGTTTCACCTCTTTAATTTAATCTTATTTCATATAATCGACTTAGCAACTAAATCTTATATTCTGAAATTCAAAGCATCTAAAGTGCTACTAAAATGCCATTTTTAGGCCTGATTGGTATTTTTAAAAGTAATTGCCACATTAGAGGTAACAATTTTGATTTTCTGTGAAGTTAATAAAATAGATATTCACCAAATATCTTAATTTTTCTTATACATCAGCAGTTCTAATTCCTTATTTAAATGAACACCTACTTTGAATATATTTGACTATTTTATTTTTCTTTCTCTTATTCTCTTAGGATGGCCAGTAAAGTATGGTAAGTCGACATTTCATTTTATTTTCATATAAAAACTGTAAATATCTTGTTTGAGTGCAGTTAAACGATTCCCTTCCTCACTTGAAAAAACAAACGTACACCTTACTAAGTTCAAAATGAATATAAATATATTGTCAACAATTTCAATTTGTTTTACCTTTTAATTAGATACCTTTATCAATAGACAAGCTGCATGTATTCAGACTAAATATGTATACATCAATCACTTCTAAAATCCTTTATCGATTTTATACATGTTTATAATTAATACATACTAATTGATCATTACTGATACTGAAAATATTCATTAATTAAAAGGATATAATCATGGTTAATATATGATTGATAAATAAGCCATTAAAATTCCTTACAATAAAACTGAATGACATTTATTTATGTTAAATTAATCTTTCAAACACTATTGATAAAATATTCATTATGGATCGACAATAAATATAAATTAGTAAAGAAAGTATCAATAATTGATCAATTATTAATGAAAGGTCACATTACGGTTTTTTATAACTGATGAACGATAAATTGAATACATTTATAAATTCATTAGTGCTACATAACTGAGCCGTAATTAATAAAACTGACAAATAAAACGTCGGTTAATTGCACAATTGTTTATAAATATAAACAACACATCCACAGAAAACAAGACGAGATATTACTGTTACGAAGCGGTTCCGGGTATGTACGAAATACCCTGGTACGAAATGCCGTGCTCGATCTACACCGGGTCTATATTGGGACTGCTGTTGATGAGTCTCCTGCTGTTGATAGCGCTGTGCTGGACATGTTGTTGTTGTAGAGGAGGAGGCAAGAAAACCAACAACACCGAAATCAACATAATGTAAGTAAAAAATGTTGCGATTTGTCAGACTTCCGTACAATAGGTTGTCCGCCCCCACTATATAGATGCTATATTAGATTTAAAGGTGGTGTCCGACAGTTTGCCCATATCAAATACATATAACAATGTCGAACCACTGCTTGAGCTATCTCTTAAGGTGTCGGCGTACAGGCACTTTTCTAAACAGGTGCGCACGTGCGCATTTTTTCCGACCCCTATATCTCCAAAACGGTTAGAGATTTTCCAAAACAGACGCCGGATTCTTGCTCTGCACCCCAAATAACACCTTAGTTTTGGCTAAGGTTTGGAGCAAAGTGGATTTCACCTAAAATCGACCTAAATTCCGACGTTTTGATCAGCGATTTTTGCATTTTTCGCCGAATTTTTTTTTATTAGACAGATGGCTCAATTTTTGGTCCTAGGGGTTTTACGCATAATTTTTGTATAAACACATACTTAAGTTTTAGAAAATACGATTTTGTACAATAACTGAATTGTATGACAGAATTTATCTTTGCAATTGTTTAAAAAGCTCGATTGTAGTCTCTGCTTAAAATAGATATCGACGTCAGAGCGGATTACTCGGATGACTATATAACGTAATCTCAAAAGTCAGTGGTCAAGGAATTTTCTAAGTCTAAAAATAGCTATCTCAGCAGAGTGGCTTAGATAGGAAATACCTGTTGGCAATGACGAGTGGTGATTTATGCTAGTGTGTTCGCACAGATCTACTGGACATCAGTGGACAGAATTTTGCTGGACCTTTTCAGGTAAAAATTACTTATTTGGTTATTAGAGAAAAGTAATTTTTGTCCAAACCGTCGGATACCACCTTTCAGAATTTGTCTGCATTAAATGCATTTTACATCGCTAACCATTGTATTTTTTCAATCTGCTAGCAAACATTTGTCACAGGTTCACCACATGAATTAACTATAACTATGTTCCTGTTTATTACAAGTGTAAACATTACTGTGTAACAATAATTCTGTTGCAATAAAGAATGCCACCAAAAACAGGGTTTTACGTTAGTTACGAAGTTTGTATTTAGCGGCAATCCCCGTTGAGTCTTGCAACAACAAAAAATAAATTGGATACTTAATGACTTGAACGCAGATTCTTACTAATGAAGAAGTAATGAATACCGTCTTGCATTAAAGCAGGGTCAGTAAATATATAATAAATAATGTACAGTAAAACCTCTCCAAAAGGCACCTCTGAGCAGCAACAACCTCTAAACAATAACAGTTTTATACCCCCTCATAAGCTTTACGTGCATTTTAACCTCTGAGCAGCACCACCTCTGAGTAAAGGTAAACGGCCATACAAATCTGTCCCTAAGGGATGTGATAGTCTTTGCTGAGCACCACCTGGGGGTTACTTGAGAAGTTTTACACTTTCGTTAACTGATAAGGAATCTTGGTTGACTGAGCTAGTATAGGTCTTTATTAAGTGTCTGTTTGACAGGTAGCCAGTTAGGTATGAAAAAAACTGATAACCTGGTTTCAAAATAGTGCTTATAGAAAGAAAAGAATATTACCAGTTTAATTGGCAATAGTAACCAACAATGTGTGTTATTAAAATCCAAAATACAGTAGTTTTCTGTGCGATTTGTTTTTTGACTTAGGCAAATGGCTGGTTACCGCTGTGAACAATGAACTGAAATCTACTGGGAATGTGATTATATGACACTTATATTTAGCATTGTCAATCTGGTTACATCAGCAGCGATTTCAGGTCAAGGGATATTAGAAATTGAAGAACTGAGTTTCAGGCAATATTTTTGTCATTATAGTTAAGTCCTCCATAACATAATCCGCGTGACAAACACATCCATAAATAGCATATGGCTCTTTTTTCAGATAAATGCAAAAAGGTAAAGTTTTGACATTTTTGACAAAAAAGTACTAATTACCAAGTCATGAAAAGCAAGACAAAGCAATTTACTTTTTTAAATATATTGTTTGTTTGTTTATTGGGTTTATCGTCCCACCTACAGTATTTTATTTATCTGGAGACGGTGTAAACTTGAAGCAGATATAGTGCTGCCTCCACTGTGTATAGCATGCCGTGAACACCTGGCATGATACCACACCCAGTCACATTATCCTGACACCGGGTCAACCAGTTGTGGAACTACCTTTATATTTGCTTGAGCGTTAGCAAGGGAGCTATACCACTAACATTTTTAACGACTTTGGTATGTCGCGGTCCGGGATCGTACCCGGGGCCTCCCTTACCTGGAGCCGACGCTCTACCGATTGCATTTAAATATATATATTAGCAGTTAATATGAAATAAAAATAGCTAAATGATACAATTTATGCAAACAGATTTGAAACTAAGCACAAAAATGTAATTGCTATTAATTCTTTTCAGAAATCGGAAAAAGAACCATATACATGTAACGCCAATTAACATCATCCTTAAGTAGCAGCAACAGTGGCGGTGACAACAACAGCAACAAAATCTTTTCAGATATAAAAATTTGAGACCCCTCTAATCTTAATTCGACATATGTTATTGCAAAATACAACATCAGCTTTAAATTTATCCGAGGGACGTTGCTAATGAAGTACAGGTGTCGGAAATTTACTCATTGCTATTTAGCCCACTGCTTGACATCTCTTAAAGTCTAACGCATTGCTACATATCCAATGAGCGGAACCTTTTCGAGTGCGAATGCAACATTCTCTCATCTTGAACGACTTCAGTCATCACTTAAATCCCATTAGAAACAACATTCGTTGACTTTTTCTTTAAACTTACCTCCTGGCCAAGCTGAGAAGTAAATCTGAAGCAGTCTCTGGAGATGTTTCAAGTCGTCTGTTTGTCATATCTGTTGTCTGAGTCAACTAGTTTTGACATGCAAGTTGACGTAAACTGGGTATTTTTCTTCTTGTTTGTGTTCGCTTCTTGTTTCGCGCTGTAATCGTAAGAACGAGCCGGGATACATGCAAGCACCTTGTAACTATTCCTTATACAGCGTATAGGATGACTTGAACCCGGCTCAACTATCAAGTGTTATGTTGGGTACATTTGGTTGAAACTAGGACCTATGTATTTTCCTCTTTTTTCTGTTAACAGTGAGTTCGTCTGTCAGAAGTTTAGATTATCAGGACTGCTCGACTATAAGGACAGTTTAAATTGAATTCATCTCTTTACAATGATTATACAAAGATTATACAATGATTATGCAAGTATTTTACATTTTTTACGCTTCTCTTTGTTATCTATTTTGACCTCTGCTTAACTAAATCGACTACATTTCATTTAGGTTAGGCCATACAATAAAAACGGTTAGGTTTTGCTTATTTGGCAATTTGCAGTTTCATTTCAAATATCTTATGTGACTTATAGTAAAGTTATAGAGCCATAAACCGTTATATATGTATACAGCCATGATTGAAAGTTACAATCAATTAAACATTCATAAATCTCCAACTGCTTTACAGCAATTCACGATATATATATTAAGAGTGATAGGGGTGTATAAATCCAAGGGTTATAGGGTGTATAAACTCAAGAGTGGTAGGGGTGTATAAATCCAAGGGTGGTAGGGTGTATAAACTCAAGAGTGGTAGGGGTGTTTAAATCCAAGGGTGGTAGGGTGTATAAACTCAAGAGTGGTAGGGGTGTTTAAATCCAAGGGTGGTAGGGTGTATAAACTCAAGGGTGGTAGGGTGTATAAACTCAAGAGTGATAGGGGTGTATAAATCCAAGGGTTATAGGGGTGTATAAACTCAAGAGTGGTAGGGGGTATAAATCCAAGAGTGGTTAGGTGTGTAAACCCAAGTGTGGTACGGTCGTATAAGCACAAGAGTAGAAGGCTGTGTATAAGCTCTAGGGTGACAGTTCTACGACTGGTTGGCCTGGTGTTAGGATAATGTGACTGGATATGGTATCATGCCAGGTGTTCACGACATGCTATACACAGTGAAAGCAGCACTATATCAGCTTCAAGTGGACACTGTCTCCAGATAATTGAAATACTGCTGGTGGGACGATAAACCCAACAAACAATGTCTATTATATAGGGAATACCAGGTTAGTGTTGATATTGATAAATGTTATCATGCGAGGCTAAGAAAATCAGAAAGCACGAGCTCTATTTAGCCAATCTTTATATTATGGACATTTTGGGGGTGACCACAAGCATAATTACGGGATAAATGAGTTTCGTTCTCGTAAACATTCCTGATCGTTTCGTGAAGAAAGTAGTCCGGCTTAGAGTAGGTGCGCGAATATCGGTTGATAAAGCTCATCTTTATCACACAGGTTATATCAACCGATATTTACAGAGATGGTGGGATAAAAGAATGCATGCGTTCTTGATGAGTGGTGCTAAAAGTGTCCGAAACAAGGGGAAGATACGAATAGCAAAAAAGCCGACTTTTAACGTATTTTTTTATATTTCTGTCTAAAAACTTAGTTTTAGTCGATGTTCAAAATAGGTCAAGGTGCCCCGTTTAGAGTGGTAAGGATTGTAGACACAAATATTGACAGTTTGTCCTTTCTAAAGGAAATCAGTATAGGCCGCCATTACTTATTTTGTCTTGTAATACACGACTTTAGCTATATGATGATGCTGGTCTTGCATATAAACTGAAGAATTGTTTTTACTTTAACATGATATGGCCAGTTTGAAATAATTACATACTTGCTATCTGGTAAAAATCACATGTTTGTCGCCGGTTATTTAAAATTTTATACTTTCAAAACGTTTCCATGGTAACGTTTTTCAATTTTAAAAGTTCCGTTGAACTTTAGAGGTTTTTGTCACGTGTTTCGTTTACTGGTTGCATCCTATCCCCGCAGTATATTATCTGTTTGCTTGAAAGGAACTGCCACAAAACTTAACACCTGCGGACGTGACAACAAACCCTTTCTCACCATGTTAAGATAAATTGTCCTGAAGTGGAATTACTGCACCACAACGCTTGAACGACAATTGAATGCAGGTTGATAAAACTTGTGGGCAGAGGGAAATTTACCGGTAGCCGTTTTTGTAAACCAGAAAAAGTTTTGAATAAGACTTGCATATGTCTGAAATTAGTCAAATGCCATTTTAAGAAGCAGCAGCGCACAAGCTAAATAGCACATAGACGCACACACGTACACACATATACACACGTACACAAACACGCATGTACATACGCACGTACACATGCGCACACGCATGCACACTCACACACATGCACACACACAAGCACGCATACGCACGCACGCATACACACACACGCAGCACGCACACACGCACACACACGCACACACACATGCGCGCGCGCGCGCACACACAAACACACACACACACACACACACACACACACACAAGGCAATTACACATCTCTCATGCAAGAAGATTCTATACCAAGGCAACTCTATGGGGTCTCCTCCAAGTAAATTATGCCATACTGACAGCAGTTGTGAAAGTCACGTGTTTTATTTGGAATTAATGGAAGTTTAAGGAGTTTAATCAAGCTTCCAAAAACACCACCCATTGCATTAGTTACCGTTGCTAAGCAGTATAGACTAAATAATATATATAGATTTCTGATTGGTCAAAATCTACTGCATTTGAGTGGTTAATAATAAATTTAACGTTTGATCGCCATTGGTTCCTGTCGCTAAGCATTATGAAATACAAAAACTAAACGATTTCTGTTTGATAAAAATCAGCTGATATGAAACTGTTAATCTATAAATGTATTTTTTGATCGTTATTGGTTACTGTTGCTATGCCAGATAAACGAAAGCTGTTTTGATTTCTGAGCTGCCCCGATTAGGAATAATTCATAGTAACTGTTTGTAGTTAACGCCTAAAATCGCTCCATTTTGGAATACGATCGCGCAGATATTGTACCCTTAGATCACTGGCGTCTTTGAAAACGTATTGCGGTCATGTTTGTATAATTGGCACCGGTTCCTGTTATAAAATATTTTTTTATAAAAAAAAAAAATGATGCAGTAGGCAATAACATGAAATAGCAATTTTTTTGCGGACAAAAGAACAGAGCATGCCGCGGTAAAAAGTGCAGCTGTCTATCGAAGTGTTAATTGACCCGGGCGGGGTTGAACCAACGACCTCCCGATCCGCAAGACGACGCTCTGCCACCTGAGCTATTGCTGCCGTTTTTGTTGTTGTTGTTTTTTTTCATAGTTGAAAAATTGCGCTGTAGATAGTTTTTGTCTTTTTTTAACTTAAGTTTACAATTTTACAAACTCAGTGTGAGGCAGTGTCAAAAAATAATGGCTAAGTTTTCTCGTAATGTTAGTATTACACTCGACCTAATGCTACCACAAGCGCTTAGCAACAGAAAACACGTTTTTAAATGGTCAAAGGTATATCCATTATTGTGCACGCCAACAAGGATCAAAGCGACTTTGCCGCTGACAATTTAAGGTGGTATCCAACAGTCCGGACCAATTTTCTGTCCCTCATATAACCAAAAAAAGCTACCTAAAAGATTCAGCGCAGTGCCGTTTATTGGCGCCATGTATCCTATGTTTAAAAAAGGCATAAGGTACAACTTGTCATTACAAAAATATATTCGTATTCGAGGAGGCACGCTGCACAGTTAGCTTTTTCTGAACTAAGAAAACAACAAACCTTTAATATAAGGTTGTTTGATTATCCGGAAAATCTGCTCTGACATCGATATCTAATTTTTTGAGCTGAAGTCCCGTGCTTATTTAAAGATTTGAAAATAATAGGACATTTAAGGCGATATATTTCATCATGTGTACTGTCCATCATTTGAGGTAATGTTATAAATAGCCTTAACATAAAGTAAATTATAAATAGTGTTTATGCTGCACTTTTAAATACAAATACCCCCATACAGGCGTTAGATGTTGTTATAGAATGGGTTGGGATTAGACGCCTTTTTTTGCCGATACTGTGCAGCGACATTTCTATCATTATAGCACTTATGAGGTGCCCAGGGACTGAATCCGGCCAGTCCATTATACTTGCACCGACGAGTCAGGTGTAATGCTGTCCCCTTAGCTCCGAGTGTTAGAAGGGAAGCCACTACTACCAACTTTAAAGTCTTTGGTTTAACCCGGCCAGGGTTTGAACCCACGACCTCCCGATCCGCAAGCCAACGCTCTACCACCTGAGCTATTGCGGCTGGTAAATGTTATTATATGTATTAGATATTAGCAAATTGTCGGCTACCACATTTAAGCGTTAGTACATGGCACAAAGAAACTCATTCGCACTTTTTTTTATTTTAAATTTTTGTATTCCACAGTTTACCTATATCAAATGCGTGTATCAATATTTTTCCACGGTTTCTGGGAATTTCTGCAAAGGGTTTGGGTTTGGGGTTTTACGGCACACCGACCCTTGATAGGTCATACGGCGCGGAATACGTTAAATTTTAACCACAATAGAATATAATCAAGTTAAAACTAAAATACGTGATTAGAAATAAAAATCTATCAGGTTATTGAATTTCTGCATAATTTCTGCATACGCCTATATTTTAGTCTGAGTAAAGACGATTCCTAAAACTCGCTACATGTGATACAGAATACAGCGGGGAAAAAAAACTCTGTTCATTCTTATCTATCTTATCTATAAATAAGCGCGCAAATGATATTTGGTAAAAATAGATCCCGACGTCAGCTTCGACTACCCGGATGACGATATAACACAACTACAATTATTACCTGAAAAGATCTCGCAAAATGCCGTTCATTGGTGCCCTAGATCTGTGTGAAAAGTGAAGCATTACACTCCGGTCGTAGTTATAAACATGTATTTCCTATCTAAACCACTCTGCACTGTTAGCTATTTTTAAACCAAGAAAACCTCGTAACCACTTGTATAAAAGCTCATCCGCAGTGACGTCGATGTCTATTTTCAGCAGGAACTCCATTGCTCTTATTTATAGATTTAAAAAGAATGAACATTTTGAGTATTGATTATAGACTTTCACTGCCCTGAAATTGAGATTCTGTTAAAAATCGTCAAATCAGAAATTATGCACAAATACCACAGACAGAGGTCAGATATTGTTACATTTATTAGATATAGGCAAACTGTCTGATACCAACATTAATGCACCCTTTTTAGGGGGGAAACCGACGTTTAGGACAAACGATTATTTCGCAAATAGCCATTGTTATCTGAAAAGGTGATTCATTGGTGCGCTATATCCGTGTGGACAGCGAATCATAAAACCCCACTCGCCATTGCAAACAGGTATTTCCTATCTGAGCCACGCTGCAGAGATAGCTATTTTTAAACTGAGAAAATCACGTGGCAAGTAACCTTTGAGATCACATTATATCGTCATCCGTGTAGTCTGCCCTGACGTCGATATTTATTTTTAGCAGAGATCACTATTGTGCATTTTCATAGATTTGAAACTCATAAATCATTCGAGTGTTTTTTTCTTTCGCAATTTGTAATGTCGGGCAATATAGGTAGTGCTCTAAATAGTATTTACTTTGACTCAATTAAGAGTTTACGTAGAAATTAATGCAGAAAAGCTAACTCAGTTTCCTGTCCTGGTTTCACACCAGTTATCTTCCTGAATGTAAAGGATGTCATGAGACCACGGTGTGATAGTGTGAGACCCCCTTCAGGGGAGGGAACTATGTCAGATTTCCTTGGGTTTATGCCAAGTGACCATGTGCTAAAGAGTGACAGAATTAAAAATAAGTGTTATTTATGTATGTTTGTGTAAAGGTTACGCCTAAACTCCCCCCACCCCGACCTCATACCCCACCCCCACCCCCCACCCCCACCACACCCACAAAAACTGTAGAAATATATTGTTACATGCTTTTCTTAAAGGTAAACTATTGGATACCACCGTTAATACTTTCTCAACTGGTCCTGTAATCGGTACAGCCGACAAGTCCAATACACATGCTAGCAATGCTTGATACAAAATATGTGACGAGGATCGCATCGATTGCACAAACAGACGACTCAAGTCGAAATCCTGTCTACAACTCGACCAATACAATGTTATTAGAGTATATTCTAGATACGTTGTTATGAAATAAGTTTGTGTTTCCAACGCAGTTGTAAAAGGTAAATAAGTATCTTTAAGATACGGATAATTTACCTTAATGGTTTGCTTGCATTTTATTCTGCAACATATTAAAGCGTGCACAGCTGTTGAAAAGTAATCACGTGGCCAAAGTCCATGTGAACTGACAATGACTTCTTAATGCGGATAGATCTAAAGTTCTGTGATTTGTCGAGTTACCGGACATGGGGTTTTTGCGCCAAAAAACGAGACCTAGGCTGGCAAAAGTTAATAATTGGTTTAAATGCGGTATCCGAAAGATTACCTTTACATGTAACAAATATTTGACCTCTTCTGTTTGGCGTACTTGTGCAGAGCTAAGATAAGTTTCAACAGCATCTCAATTTTAGGTCGGTAAAACTTGTTAATAAGTTCTAAAATGGTAATTCTTTTTTTAAACTATAAATAAGAACATGAATGGTCACGTGGTTTTCTTAGTTTAAAAAGTAGTTATCTGTGCAGCGTGGCTCAGATAGGAAATACATTTTTGTAATGACGATTGTGTCGCCATGTTTCACTTTTCACACAGGTGTTTGACATCAATAAACAGCGTTTTGTGAGATCAGTTCAGGTAACAATAATTTATTTGGTTGCTTAATGAAAAGGATTTTGGTCCAAAATGTAGGATACCACCTTTAATGGGCTCCACCGCATTCTTGTGCTGACTGCACCAGTTTTTCTCCAGCAATGATCATTATCAAAATACAAATACAATGAAAAGAAAAATTGTGTGACATTTTTATATAACCGATAGTTTTAGATTGACAACATACTTACATCCCAGATATTAAAGGTGGTATTCGACAGACAGTTTGACAATATCAAAAACATATAACAATAACGAACCAATGCTTTGGGGTTTTGGGGCATTTTTTTTATAAAACCGTACTTTAGTTTTAATAAATACGATTTTGAACACTAACTGAATTGTACGACAGAACTAATCACTCTTTGATTCTTTCCAACTGTATAAAAGCTCGATAGTGGTCTCTGCTAAAAATAGACATCGGCGTAAGAGCGGAGTACTCGGATGACTACACAACGTGATCTCAAATGTAAGTGGTCACGTGGTTTTCTAGGTTTAAAAATAGCTATCTCTGCAGCGTGGCTCGGATAGGAAATACCTGTATGCAGTGACGATTAGTGATTTATACTTGATTGTTCAAACAGATCTAGGACATCAATGGACAGCACTTTGAAAGACCTTTTCAGACAATTACTTATTTGGTTATTTCAGAAAATAAATCTTAGTCCAAACTGTCGGATACCACCTTTAAAACTTGATATTTTAAAAATCATTAACATTGTGACATATTATTGAAACTTTTCCGCTTCTGATTTTTAGGGTAAAAGCACACTAAACAATGCTTAATTCTGTCTATGGTTGTATGTTAATGTTCTTTGTAGGCAGAAGCCACTTAATGAGTCATTAAAGGCGATATTCAATAGTTTGAACTGAATATTTTTTCTCTTAAATAACCAAATAGTTCATTGTTACCTGAAAAGACCCCGTAAAATGATGTACACTTACATTAGATCTGTGTGAAATGTGAAGCATTACACCCCAATCTTCAATAAAAACAGTTATTTCCTATCTAAGCCACGCTGCAGAGATAGCTGTTTTTAAACTAAGAAAACCAGGTGACAACTCATTTTGAGATCGCGTTATATTTTCATCCCGTAAATCCGCGTTGACGTCGTTATCTTATTTTCGTGCGTGTTTATAGATTGGGAAAGAATTAACATTTGGAGTTGTTGTTTTTTTCTCAATGTGGATTGTCTCATATATAGGTAGCGTTCGACATTGTCTTTACTCATACTAAAGTATGAGTTTGTGCAGAAATTATGCATAACTTCCCAGAAAAATAGTATTACATGCATTTGCTGTAGGTAAACTGTCGGATACTACCTTTAAGATTAATTCATCCTTTGATTAAGACATCGAAAACGAGGCTAAGCATTTTTTAAATGTTTTTTTTTTTTTTTTTTTTTTTTTTTTTTTTAAATTCCGAAACAAGCCGAAAAGATAGCTATAATAATTATTAAACGTTTAAATCATGTTAATTAAATACATATTTGCCTTTTTGTTATTTTTTATACGACTTAATCTTAATTTATAACCCCACGTGATCTTGTCATCTATGACGTCACTGTGAACTCAATGAACTTTAATCATCGCCAGCGTGGCTACATGCCACATAGACGTGTGTGTATTCAGTACAAATGTATAATTAATGAACCTAGGATAGGACCTCTTTTGATAACTGCTGTCAAGATGGAAGTGGGCGGGCATTTTGTCAAAAATTTACAACAAGTAAATAATGTATTTCTAAAACATGGGATTGGTGCACTGGTTGATTTAACTAATACTGCCAGCCGACATTTTGTAACCAAGAGAATCATACGATGTTGACAGTAGGTTGGTTTGATTTGCTAAAACTAACAATCCAATGCTTTAGTCTGCTATTGCATCAAGCCTTTACTGCAAACAAAGGTGTTATAAAAATGGTCGTGTGCCATTTTAACAAATTAAAGGCGGTGTCTGACAGTTTACAGACGTAGATCCTTACCTGTTCACACCGTTCCACGTGAAACAGTCAAAATTCCTGAAGCTAATTTTTCAAAAGCCTCAAATAATTGGTTTCACGCCCTGACCACAGCCACTGCTAAGCATATTAGCTACACACACACGCACGCACGCACGCACGCACGCACGCACACACACACAAAACAACATTTTTGTACTTGTATGGGACCTAGGACTGGCTACATGATTCCCTTCTGTATCTGTGAATAAGTCAAATTTAAGGTATGGTTTAGACCCTGGTTTAGACGAAACATTACATTCCTGTAACCAAATTAATGACCTGTTACCAGGAAAGGTCCTGAAAAATGCTTTTCAGCAAGATCAGACTGGATTCAGTTCCGCATTTGTGCGAATAAGAAATGTGTCCGCTATCTTGGTAAATTTTTAATTTTGATATTTGAAAACAATTTTATATAAAAATAAGGTTAATTGATGCACCTCTTACAATACCCATGGAACCTTTATTTCCTGCACTGCACGACACTGCGTTTGTCAGAAGCAGTAGAACAGAAAAATAATTATTGGAGTGTTTGGTTGACTATATGAAATACTTCGCAGTGAGACAATCATGATTGACTAAAGCGACTTCTAGCTCTCTCGATGGCGCAGGGGCGGATCTAGAAAATGTTGTGGTGGTGGTGGTGGTGGCGGGGGTGGGGGTGGGGTATGAATCAAGATCCATATAACTAAATCGCAGTAAATACTAGAAATAAGGGACCCTTACTTCGACCTAAGCAGTCAACAGACAAAATTTACTTTAAAGCTTAGTATTTTTAGGCTTACATATATTTTCACAACACTTCTCTTTTACCTGGTTGATGAGGGGAGCACTGCTCTCAATGACCTTTTGTAAATTTTACTTCAACAAACGAGGACCGTGTATTCATCCGCTAGGCCGAACATCACAGTTTATCAAATTATCAGACACATACTTTATCAATCGGAACTCCTAGGCCATTTCTTCCGCCAAAGAAAGGCAATCTGAACTCCTCGGGTAATTCCGTCCACGGGACAAGCATCCCTCGGATGTATCTAGTGCAATGATACTTAATGAAATCACGATCGTTTTGTTCGCAGGAAGTCGGAAGAATATGCTTAAAATGAAGTTCGCACAAAACATAAACAATGGCGTTGTGTGTTTGCTGCGCTGGGTAAATTAAACTTGGATGATTTAAATTTGAAGCAGCCACAAAATGAAATTTTACAGGCATCGTACAGTAGTGAGCTGTCATCCGAGCTGTCATCTTTGTTTTGACGTTTGTCACAAAAGAAGTTCCATTAAGGGAATTGGCAGAGATGATCCTACTACCTACATACATCCGAGAGATGATTCGTGAATTATCCGATGTGTTCCGATTGATACTTTATGTGATATGTTATTAAATCTTTTTATCATTTCTTCATGCTTCGTACCCAATAAACTAGCGCTTATTCCTTTGATAATTTTAGGTTTTTGTCTATCTGTAAAAAAAAAACCCATAAATATAACTTTTTATGATATCCGTCTATCGAATCTGTTGACGATAATTATTGTTACTGGTAATTCTGTATTAGTATATGAGACTTTAGATGCTTTAGTATCTAATTGAACTGTGGGCTGAAACAAATCGTTTGCTTTTTTTCAATTCTTCCTCTTTCAGTGTACGTCATTTTATGTCTGTTCAACATAATAATTATATTCCCCTCATTAACTCTCTCGTAACATATATTTTTTGTTATTTATTCAATCCCGTATGAGTGCAGAAAGCTTCTTTCACTAGTAAGGAAAAATACTAATAACACTGTTTGAGTGAAAATGGGTATTTATTGTAAAATGCCATAAACTAATATTTTAAAACATTATTTTTTCTTATCTGGGCGGCAAAACGCTACAAGAAAAACATATATTTAAGTAAGTACTAACCGCTATAAATTATCGTAAACTATATGCTAAGACTGATATCATATATAACAGAAATAACATCAAGTAAGTGCAGGCTGAAGATAACAAATTATATTGGTCAAATGTTATAAAATTATCGATATCTCATTTCTGCTTTCTGAACACGACGCAGTCCATCCCTTCTGTGATCAATCGTCTATATATAGTTACAAGAACAAATGTCTTCAGTCGCGGATCCATACCACTTCATACCGTTTCAAGTAAAGCGGTAAAAATTCCTGAAGCTAATTTTTCAAAGGCCTCAAATGATTGGTTTCACGCCCTGGCCCCAACCACTACTAAGCATATTAGCTAGGCACATATAGATCTATATGTAATGTTGTTTCATCAAATGTTGTTGTGTGTGCATATGTTCCTCGTGTATTTTGCTACGTTTGGAAAGAAAGTATGTCATTTGAACAGTAGTTCTATTCGTTTTATAATGAAACATTTTTGTACTTGAATGGGACTTGCTTCATTATTCCCCTCTGTAACTGTAAATATGTCAAATTTAGGGTCTGGATCCGACCCTGGTCTTGTAAGGTTATTCAAAAGTATTACTGCAAAGGTTTTTTCCCTTGTAATTGTGCGTTACTTCAAAAATGGCCCAGATACGCGCATGAATAATTAAGAAAAATATGTTTAAGAGAACTGAAGTATACGATGCAAAATCCTGATCATATCATATTTTTTTTTTATCTTAAACATAGTTCGCCATTGTAAATTTCTCATATTTGAATCCAACTTGCAAATCTCCATCTACCGTCCCAGTTTTAAAGCCTTATTGGGTGATGCTTAACTAAACTTAACATAAATGTTAACTGAATTTATGAGTGTTTCGTAAACTCTTTGAACTTGAATTAGTAGATTTTGCCATTGACACCCTTCTGTGTTGTTTGATTTTTAAATACATCACAGGGGCCAGATATGGTTATTATATCCCCGTCCAGCTATAGTTGGCGAAGGAAGACAACAGATAAGTATCTGGATAGATCTACCGGTGCACCATAAGACTTTCACGCATTAAGTCCTTCGCCTTGAACGGGACTCGAACCCACGTGCTGAGGGGCTTAGCAGTCAAGCGAGGTATAGGTCGGCGAATCAACCACTATGCCAAGGGCGCTCCCATCGCCACCAAAAGCAAATTTAGAAGAAAGGTCAATTCCCAGGGAACCCCCTTAAGATCCATGCCAGATGACGATTGCAATCACCTTGTTCATGAATGCCAAGACACCATTTATCAAACCGTATGAAATGACAAAGCTTGTCAACATCATCCAATATCCTAGCTACACCGTCTATGTCAACAAATAAAACCCATTAAACAAAATAAATTCTATCATTATTTCTGCGATGTCTTTCTTTCTATATGCGCTGCCATGATAAGTTTGGGGGGAACGTCCAGTTTAGACAAATATAACGGATGCTGATTTAATAGGTTTCAAACATTGCCATTCCTTTTGCGGTCATACACCTTCATATTTAGTCAATCTGAACGCAACTGCGTGAAGACAGAAAATCCCCCTTAATGCGATGGTCATTTATATTTCAAACATTTAGCGACAAGACGGATTAAGGGGTCAGATTTGTTTAATCTCTTCCTCTGTGTCACTAGGTGGTCAACTGCTTTCAATCTGAATGTGGTATTTTGTCATGAACAGTATTTTTTTAAACAAAAAATGATAACGATTTCTTTGGACTGAATGTCCTGACTACTGCGTGAAAAATAAGTACTCGTGAATGCACGCTCGGACGTAAAAATGCATTTTACATGTCCATGAACGGGGATCATGATATATACGTGCATTGTAAACAATGTATTGAAATCGTAAGAAAATAAGACACAATGCCTCCTTGTTTGTCAAGAATTCCATAAGAATACTATACGACATGCAATTTGTCTTCCATTTTGCTGTTGCTTTTACTGTTGCTACAGTTGTTGTTCTCAAAATGAGTCCCCGGACTAACCTTTTCTTCCTTACTGGGTATTAAACACCCATGCATGTTGCTTCTGAAATAGAAACATCTGGTAAGAATATTGGTTAATCACAGAATCAAATATCAATATATCAATTGTGTTGTTTTTTTTTAAGAAAGAAAATGACACACAAAAATATTGATGGACTCTTCAGTGAGGAAAATTGCCTTTAATTTGTGTTCACCGCAGTTCCTTACATGTAAATAAACGTCGTGTACGATAATAGAATTACGTTAAAGGCTTAAAAGGCTTAACCTACTGGGCTTGTTTTAATACATGTACATTTTTACGACATCTGTTTACACTTTTATTTGATTTAAATTAACAACATGTATTTTGTTATGGTAATATCTATAATAGGCTCTTTTTCAGAAAACTGGAAAAATAATTGTCATTACTTTTTGTGCTTAGTTTCAAATCTGTTTGCATAAATTTTATTATTAAGGGTATTTTTTATTCCATTTTACCAGTAAAGATTTTATTTAAAAAGTACATTGCTTTTTGTTTCTTGTCATTTTAATTATAATTTATATTTTATTAGATATAAAATAAATACAGCCAAATCATTGAGTTCATGCAACCAGATTTGAAACTAAGCAAAAAAGTGATGGAAGATGCAGTTATTTTTTCCATTTATCTGAAAAAGAGCCAATATCTTATTTAACAGTTTTATGTTTTTTCTATTTTATTTTACGCGTTGTAATAGCAGGACTCGTTTCATGATTGTTACAACTAGAATCTTACTTTACAATGTTATTGTCCTTTTTAAGAAACAAATAATACGGTGATGGATTGAAAAGATATGCAGGTCATATAATTTTAACAAAGTCAGCCAATTTTATGAATGAATTGAGAGAATATTTTAAGGTGGTATTTTGCAGACAAACGTAGAAGTACTTTTCCATTGTTAAAATCATTTTTAATAAACGGTATACTCCTTTTTATCATATAGTACCTTTTAAAAGCCTTTCACCTTTTTGGAGCCATTATGCGATTGTGATGCAAAAGAAAGGAACGATACAAAATCCCCCATCCCCCACCCCTCCAGGTCCTGTGAAATGATGTAGCTCGAATTGCGAGGTACATAGCAGCGTTCATTAGCAGCAACTACAATCACAAGTTGCGTGTTGGTATACTAAGGCAATTAAGCAGAGCGCAATGCTTGATAGAAGTTCTTCACGAGATTGGAGGTAATTTTCAGTTTGCTCACTGTGGTCGTGGCCAAAGCGGTCGCTGTAATGACTCCCTGTCCAAACACAACCATTATACAAATGTGCGTTTGAGAGGCATTCTAAGTCGATTAATTTCACGCACAATGGCAAACATCAGCATTACAGGAATAACGAAGACGCCCGTTATCAGATACTTAGTCCGTTTCGAAGCTCGAGTGAAATGCTAGACACGGTTATTGAAACATATCAGAAGGCGTGTTCGCATGTCCATGTATTATAATTTCTCTTTATGTATCATTTATCTAAATTAAACAATCTTGTAACCGCTGACGTGTACATGTGTGTGTACATGTACAAGTATGTGTACATACGGACATATGCTTTAATGAACACAATCTCCGAATAACAGACACCTAGTGAACGAACGTCATCTGATGAAGACTGAAACGGTCGAAATGGACTTAGTAAGAACGTTTTGTGATAAAATATATTGCGTAACAAAATGATAGTGTGCTGAAAGACGCTAAGCAAATCAAAGAAATAAATCAACGATGCATTCTCTATTCCTGTGCGCTTTACGTTTGAGAACTTGTCGAGTTTATTGTGATTTAGAATCTTTATGAGCTCGCCGTGGCTCTATTCAGTCAAGCGCTAAGGTTAAAAGCCGGTTGGTTACAGCTGGTAGTTAAATGGCATTGTTTTAGTAAAAGACCAACTATGTTTAAACAATATAAATAACGAGTACTAGTAGATGTGTATGTGAACATGATACAATTTGCCGAGAGTCAAAAGCTCCATGACGCTGTTCCTACACTTGGCCGTTTTAGCTCAACACCATAGTGTATTTCCGTACTGTAAATGCTTAATATATGTCATTTGCATGCGCCAGTCAAATTATACATCGGTCATCTTGATGTCGGCTCCAAGTACAGGAGTTCCCGAGTTCGATCGAGGACCGCGACATGCCAAAGTCATAAAAATGTTAGTGGTATAGCTCCCTTGCTAACGCTCAAGCAAATATAAGGGAAGTTCCACGACTGGTTGGCCCGGTGTCAGGATAATGTGACTGGGTGTGGTATCATGCCAGGTGTTAATGGCATGCTATATACAGTGAAGACAGCACTATATCAGCTTCAAGTGGACACCGTCTCTAGATAACTGAAAAATTGTTGGTGGGACGATAAACGCAATAAACAAACAAACATTTCGATGTTGTAGCAATACAAGTGAACATAATTTTATTTTGTAAATAAAGGTCACTGGCACATAATACAATGCGGTGATACAAAGATATTAAATTAAGAGTTGCGTTTGAAATGTTTCGAGGGGAAAAATAAACAAAAACGCATGTTTGAAATACAAATGCATATTTTTTTATATTCCATGAGAATAATCTGTATAATATATATATAATCACATGTTTGGTGGATAAAATTCTACCAAAACTGTCACAATCACTACGGCCACAATACTATCTATATAAAAGATTACTTCCAATACAGTTATAATTTTTGACATTGACAGAATACATCAAACTCATTTTCAACAACTCGTGTTGTTATTTGCAGCAAAGGATACATATTTTATTGTCTCGAGATAAATGTGCATGCTTTTCTTTTCCAATAGCGAGTTGATGATTTGAGCATCGAAATCTTGAAAAAAAAATTATTACAAAATGGCATTTTAGTTGACAAGTATCTCACTGCCTCGAGAGAAATCTTAAATAGTTAGTAAGTTTCACAAGAGTTTTAAAACATATGATATGTTGATCCATAATTCCTAAACCTACCCAGACGTGTGGCCGAGTCAATTTTAGCTTGTTGAAATGAACGCTGTATTCAAACATAAATATATCTGTGAGACTAATATTCACATTTTTTTCGAATGTTTTATACATTTTCATTAAAAAAAATCTTTCTTTTTTATGTTACTGCTGCTTGTATTGATCTTTACCGCAAAGTCAAGCTGGTATGTCAATGTCTGTAATTTATCTTTTGCCAAGACCATTTGCTGCGACTCAAACACTAAACATGTAATATTCTGAACCTGATTTCACTTTTCTTTGTAAATGCTGTTTCTTATTAGAGTATGATTTGGTTTCTTATTATTTATTTTGCTTTAGAAATAAGTCGTGACCAATTCTGATCATTATAGCGACGTTCAGCTATTTATTTTTTTATTTATTTTTTTTTGGGGGGGGGGGGGGGGCAGATAGCAAAATATATGGTTCTCCACATGGGCCCCATATGGGCTACCAACATGGGACCTATATAGAAAGTTCAACCGGGATTGCATATGGCCCCATATTGGCAGCCCAATTGGTTCTCACATAGCCTCCAATCATAGACAAATGTTTGGGTACTACCACCGGAGTCCGGCAGGTCAGATGAAAGACCTTCCCACATTAAGCCATTCAACCTGAACGGGAGTCGAATCCATGCGATAGGAGGTTTTAGCTGCATTTCTTAAAGATATAAACAGCACAGAATAATTTCGTTCAAATTGTGGTAAGAAAAATTATTGCTTTTATTGAAATATAATAATAATTCTGAATATCATTACAGGGAGGAGGGGCCAGAATATGACGACGATGATGAGTACGATGACGACGATGATGATTACGACGAAGACTCGGACTATGATGGGCATAGCACTCTGATTGTCAAAAAAAGGTATGAGATGGAAGAAAATTCCGAAGAAGATGACAGCATGGTTGATGAGAATGAAGATCTTCCGAAAAAAGCAAAGAGAAGCAAGAAAAGCGACATACTAACTGCAAGAGATGTTGTCGTCGAAGATGATGACAATGACGATGATGACGAGGAAGAAAGCGAAGACGAAGAGGAATCAGAAGAAGAGGAAATATTATCGGACGTTGGATCTGATGTTGGTGAAGAGAAACTAGCCGCCATAGAAGCTGCAAAAGCAAGGCGAGAGAAGAAAAAGTTAGAACGTGAGGAACGTAAAAAAGAAAAAGAACAGAAAAAGCAAGCGAAGAAAGAACAAAAGGAAAATAATAAAAAGGCAAAACTGGCAAAACAGCTTAAAGATAAGGAAAATAATCAAGCGGATAAACCAGTTAATGACCAAAGTAAAAGAAATGACAAGAAAAAAAATGACGCCAGAGATAACGAGTCTGAGCAATCGAATGATGAAAGTGACGAAAGTGTTGTCTCTAAAGCAAATGATACGGTTTCAAATGTCAATGAAAAGAATAAAAAACAATCTAAGGCAAAACAGACCAAAGAAAAGAAAGGAGGCAAACCTGAAAAGGAGGTAAAGAAACAGGAATCTAAACGTCGAAAGCAACGAGGTTTAAACAATGAGTCTGAAGAGGAGGATGAAGCTGATTACTATGAAGACTGGAATCCAGATGCTGAAGAAAATCCAGATGTCGCCGTGAAGAAAGTAAATATGCACGATGGCATAAACGGTGAATCTGGAAAAGATGGGTCAACAGCTGAAAATGGTAAGACGGACAAAGAGAAAGCAAAGCGAGCAAGAAGAAATAAACGACGAAAGGAGAAGAATGATACAGAAACAAAGTCTCAGAGCAATGGAAATGATCCGACGATAGGAGATGCTGAAACTGGAAGAAAAGTACACTCATCCCGATCAACGGGTGAGGGAGAAAATGACGAGGATGATTATTCGGATACGGAAAATGACCTGTCAGACGATGAGAATACTGCTCGCAACGAAAATGGTAGTCAAGGTGAGCCAAGTCAAAGAAACAGTAAAAGTAACAGAGACAGGCATGCAAGTCAAGCAAATGATTCTGGGAGAGGTTCCGCTTCGTCCAATGTGTCTGACTTGGGTAAAGTGGCAACTAAGCCTGGCAGTGCAGGAAACGCAAATCAAAGGAACTATCAAGATTACTCGACCAATCATGGCATAAAAAGTGCTCGAAGTCCAAGTCGTGGTAAGAACAACACTGGTTCAAAGAGCCAAAATAAAAGTATCAGTAATGATGGCTATCGTGAGTCGAGCAGTGCGAGAAGTAAAAGCCGCGGTCGAAACAATGGCTCAAACAATAAAGATAGAAATGGCAGACAGAATGGACCAGAAAGTAGTGTAAATCATGTTGGGTACACTAATCCAAACAATAGGTATAGTAGTATGTCCTACGGTAGAAATTCTCAAAACCAGCAGACCCCAAAGAAATCATATAGAGACAATGATAATGATATTGGTGCGAATGGAAGAGATACCAGAGGAATTGCGAGAAACAATAGCATCTCGTCATCTGACAATATACATTTGAATGGTGACAAAAGCAGTAATGGTGGCTATAAACAGCAGACCACCGACAAAGGTAACAACCAGAAAACGGGATCTGGCACTAAGAATGATACACAAGAGAAACCTAAAAAACGTGGATTCTTCAGCAAACTTTTCGGAACAACAACGTCCGATCCGTCTAATAAATCTAAACCAAGCTCCAACAATAACAACTTTAAAGGAAATTCAAATACCAATAATAAAGCAAACGCTAATTCAGCTAACAAAGAAAACCCGGGAAATGGTCATGGTAAAGATGCTAAAAAGAACGGCAATGCGGCCGTTGCGGAGGAATCCGCTTACAATAGCGACTGGGAGGAAGATCCAGCTGAAATTAACAAACCTAACTCTTATTCCAATAATGGACATGGCAGTAGTTGGGGTGGAAATAGTGACAGTTCCGGAAATGGAACCAAAACATCGCATGCAAACAACGGTTCGACGTTGTCCAGTATCCTCAACGGCTCTTCAAAGTACAACAACGGTGGTCATCAGAAAGTTCCTTACATAAATCCAAATGTCTTACCTTATGATAACACTCAGTCCTTAGGCAATAGTTCTTTTACTGGAAGACCTTTTGTACCAGAACGCTCTGTCGATCAGTATGGTAACCCAATCACGCCTACTGGTATTGTCGTCAATGTTGCCGATCTGCCTTATTCTAATAAATATGGACAAACTGGTTATCAAAAAGGCAACGCCAGCACCGGAAACAAAGGTTATGGTTATTTTACAGAAAGTCCATCAAATGGATATCCCAACGAACCTAATGGAAAGACAGGTACATCTGGAAATAAAATAAATAAGTACAACAATTGGTCTGGCTTCGGAGGTAATGGTAAGGACAATGAAGGAAGCGTTGTTGGCAATAATGGGGAAGGCAATGGTGGTACCAATGGTGGAAACATGAATGGTTACAATGGTGGTTATAATGGCGGTGGCAATGGAAGATACAATGGCGGAGTCGGTAGAGGCGGCAACAGTGGCGGTAATAATGGCGGGGGTTATGGCGGGTTCGATGGTGGAAACAATTACGGCAACAATGGGGGATACAATAACGGTATTACTGCTGGTAACAATGTGCCTAATGGTGGCGGTAGCCTAAACGGGTACAACGGCGGTAAAAATGGTGGAGATATAAGTGGTAATGGACATAGCAATGGCATAAATGGTGGTAGCAATGGGTTTAATGGTGGCAACACTGGTTATCCACATGGTGGAAATAATGGTGGTAGAAATGGCGGAAACAATGGGTTTAATGGTGGCAACACCGGTTATCCGCATGGTAGTAATACTGGTGGTAGAAATGGCGGAAACAATGCATTTTCAAACGGGCAACCTTGGCAAAGTGGAAACAGTGGAGGCCTACCAGGAGGATATGATGCTGTCCCTAATAATCCAAATGGCAGAAATCTTGCATATGATAACACAGGTCATGGTCCTATTCAGTCAAACGGCGACAATCCAAACCAACGACAAGCCATGCCCAATGGCAGTTCAAACGGTCTCTCGCATGGAACTGGTCCTAACCGAGCTGGGTCTCCGAACCTCGGAGCCAACGGAGGTCAACATCCCGAATCATTCCGAGGATCTGATGGTCCTGAGAACAACCCAAATATGATATCCGGTAACCAACATCCAAACCCTAAAAAGTTTGTGCAGTTCAGAACCAATCGTCCTGGAGATGCTGCCAGTAAAGATCCAAGTCAAAGCGGTCACACAGATGGAAACAATCCGAACTTAAATCGGAATGGCCCACACGGAAACAAGAAGGGAGGTGACCAGGACGATGCAAGCCTACTTGGATACGATATGCCAAACCATTCTATTCCTGGTGCCGCAAATGGGCCTGGATTCAGAGGGCAGAATCCGGCTTGGGGGCCTCAGGGCAAAAAGGATACTAAGGCCTTAAAGTTATCTGGAACGCAAACGCCCGTGAAGTCGCTCATTCAGCCTCAGGAGCGTTTCCCTTTATCTGAACCGGAACCTTTGATAGGCTCTGACAGACTCGGAAGCAAATTTCCCTTCTTGAAGGCTAACAAAGACGGAAGTAAAGATAGAAATCCCCAAAGGCGAAACAGCGATGACACTTTTGGGCCAAATCCCAAGTCGAACCTTCCTGGAATGCGTCCAAATCGAAGCGACTCTAATTTAGCTCTACGTGGCTTTGGCAAACCTTCTAAAGCCGATGCAGGTGGTTTGGATCCGACTAAGCCAGAGAAAGTTGGTTCCGGTGACGGAGGCAAAAAGCATCCAAGTGGTGTTGTTTTTGATGACAGACCTCAGATTTTCTATGGTTTTGGTGTCGGAAGATGGCGTATTATGGCTGCCAAATGGCTCAATGTGTTCAAGATGAAGAAGAGGCCAGTCAAGACCGCGAATTCGGAATGGGACTAATTGATCACAGAGGCTAAAGTTACGTTTGAATAATAATGTTGCCGTTTGTTTTGTCGCTATTGTTGTTTCATTGAAGAGACTCAAACTACAAAATACACTCGATCAATAATTTAACACGTATTCTGTAACCATACGTGTTGATTGCAGCAGTGTATGGTCATAACAAACGACAGTAAACATAAACTAGTATCATTGGTCTAATAAGTTTAGACTTTTCTGAAATGGAACAATGGTTGTTTAAGAGTGGTGTTATATTTGATTTGTCTAAAGTGACAAATGTACTTGGTAGCAAGTTTGAGACATATATTTTATGAGTATTGAAATAATCTTTGTTATTATTATAATGTTTTAATAACGTGGATATCAGTTTAAATCACTGCTTTACATGATGCAAAGAAACTCACGTCAGCGGCGGAAAGATATAAATCAAGGGCAAGGGTTCATATTTTTATTATGCTTACTTTGATCAAATGTATGGGTTTTTTATTTCTAATGTCTTATTGTTTAAGATGTCGTCATTATAACGTAATGCCACAATTGAAATGTTGCTTGTACCATCCTTTACCACAAATGAAATGTTGCTTGCACGATCCTCTGCCACAATTGAATTGTTGCTTGCACGATCCTCTGCCACAATTTAAAACTTGTTTGTACGACCTTCTGCTACAATTTAAATGTTGCTTGTACGATTCTCCGCCATAATTGAAAGGTTGCTTTTACGGTCCTCTGAAACCATTGTAAGGTTGTTTGTATGTTTTCTACTACAAGTGAAAGGTTGCTTGTACGGCCCTCCTCTACAATTGGAATGTTGCTTGTACGGACCTCTACTACAATAGGAAGGTTGCTTGTACGGCCCTCTACTACAGTGGGAAGGTTGCTTGTACGGCCCTCTCCTACAATTGGAAGGTTGCTTGTACGGTCCTCTACTACAATTGGAAGGTTGCTTGTACGGCTCTCTACTACAATGGTAGGGTTGCTTGTACGGCCCTCTACTACAATGGGAAGGTTGCTTGTACAGCCCTCTACTACAATTAGAAGTTCGTTTGTACGGCTCTCTACAACAATTGGAAGGTTGCTTGTACGGCTCTCTACTACAATGGAAAGGTTGCTTGTACGGTCTTCTACTGCAATTGACAGGCTGCTTGTACGGCTCTCTATTACAAGTGGAAGGTTGCTTGTACGGCTCTCTACTACAATGGTAAGGTTGCTTGCACGGTCTTCTACTACAATGGAAATGTTGCTTGTACGGCCCTCTACTACAATGGAAAGGTTGCTTGTACGGCCCTCTACTACAATGGAAAGGTTGCTTGTACGGCTTTTTACTGCAATTGGAAGGTTGCTTGTATGGTCCTCTACTACAATGGAAAGGTTGCTTGTACGGCCCTCTACTACAATGGAAAGGTTGCTTGTACGGCTCTTTACTGCAATTGGAAGGTTGCTTGTATGGTCCTCTACTACAATTGGAAGGTTGCTTGTACGACCCCCTTCTACAATTGAAAGTTTCCTTGTATGGACCTATACTACAATTGAAAGGTTGCTTGTACGGCCCTCTACTACAATGGAAAGGTTGTACGGCCCTCTACTACAATTGGAAGGTTGCTTGAACGGCTCTCTACTACAATGGAAAGGTTGTACGGCCCTCTACTACAATTGGAAGGTTGCTTGAACGGCCCTCTACTACAATGGAAAGGTTGTACAGCCCTCTACTACAATTGGAAGGTTATTGAAAGGTTGCTTGTACGGCCCTCTACTACAATGGAAAGGTTGTACGGCCCTCTACTATAATTGGAAGGTTGCTTGAACGGCTCTCTACTACAATGGAAAGGTTGTACGGCCCTCTACTACAATTGGATGTTTGGTTGTACGGCCCTCTACTACAATTGGAAGGTTATTGGAAGGTTGCTTGTACGGCCCTCTTTTACAACTGGAAGGTTGCTTGTATGGTCCTCTAATACAATGAAAAGTTTGCTTGTACGGACCTCTGCTTCAGTTGAAAGGTTGCTTGTACTGTCCTCTACTACAATTGAAAGGTTGTACGTCCCTCTTCTACAATTGGAAGGTTGCTTGTACGGCTCTCTACTTCAGTTGGAAAGTTGCTTGTACGACCCTCTACTACAATGGAAAGGTTGCCTGTACGGTCCTCTACTACAATTGGAAGGTTGCTTGTACGACTCTCTACTACAATTGGAAGGTTGCTTGTACGGCTCTCTACTACAATGGAAAGGTTGCCTGTACGGTCCTCTACTACAATTGGAAGTTCGTTTGTACGGCTCTCCACAACAATTGGAAGGTCGCTTGTACGGCTCTCTACTACAATGGTAAGGTTGCTTGTACAGTCCTCTACCACAATGGGAAGGTTGCTTGTACGGCCCTCTACTACAATGGGAAGGTTGCTTGTACGGCCCTCTACTACAATTAGAAGTTCGTTTGTACGGCTCTCCACAACAATTGGAAGGTTGCTTGTACGGCTCTCTACTACAATGGAAAGGTTGCTTGTACGGTCTTCTACTACAATTGACAGGCTGCTTGTGCGGCTCTCTATTACAAGTGGAAGGTTGCTTGTACGGCTCTCTACTACAATGGTAAGGTTGCTTGCACGGTCTTCTACTACAATGAGAATGTTGCTTGTACGGCCCTCTACTACAATGGAAAGGTTGCTTGTACGGCTCTTTATTACAATTGGAAGGTTGCTTGTATGGTCCTCTACTACAATGGGAAGGTTGCTTGTACGACCCCCTTCTACAATTTGAAAGTTTCCTTGTATGGACCTCTACTACAATTGAAAGGTTGCTTGTACGGCCCTCTACTACAACGGAAAGGTTGTACGGCCCTCTACTACAATTGGAAGGTTGCTTGAACGGCTCTCTACTACAATGGAAAGGTTGTACGGCCCC
The DNA here is from genome assembly GCA_007844125.1 of Sinonovacula constricta. NCBI lineage: Eukaryota > Metazoa > Mollusca > Bivalvia > Cardiida > Solecurtidae > Sinonovacula > Sinonovacula constricta. The sequence goes on along the minus strand of CM017571.1, from coordinate 8,538,609 downwards.
CTTCTACAACTGAATGGTTGGTTGTTCGGCCCTCTACTACAATTGGAAGGTTATTGGAAGGTTGCTTGTAAGGCCCTTTACTACAATTGAAAGGTTGCTTGTACGGCCCTCTACTACAATAGGAAGGTTGCTTGTACGGCCCTCTACTACAATTAGATGGTTGGTTGTACAGCCCTCTACTACAATTGGAAGGTTATTGGAAGGTTGCTTGTACGGCCTTCTACTACAATTGGAAGGTTATTGGAAGGTTGCTTGTACGGCCCTCTACTACAATTGGAAGGTTGCTTGTACGGCCCTCTACTACAATTAGATGGTTGGTTGTACGGCCCTCTACTACAATTGGAAGGTTATTGGAAGGTTGCTTGTACGGCCCTCTACTACAATGGAAAGGTTGCTTGTACGGCCCTCTACTTCAATGGAAAGGTTGCATGTACGGCTCTTTACTACAATGGAAAGGTTGCATGTACGGCTCTTTACTACAATGGAAAGGTTGTTTGTACGGCCCTCTACTACAATTGAAAGGTTGCTTGTACGGCCCTCTACTACAATTGAAAGGTTGCTTGTACGGCCCTCTACTACAATTGAAAGGTTGCTTGTACGGTCCTCTACTACAATTGGAAGGTTGCTTGTACGGTTCTCTACTACAATTGAAAGGTTGTTTGTACGGCCCTCGACTACAATTGAAAGGTTTCTTGTACGGCCCTCTACTACAATGGGAAGGTTATTGGAATGTTGCTTGTAAATTACATATGTTTTGCAGATAAAATACATGAACTTGTTTAAGCTACTTTAAAAGTATTTTGCCTAAACTCGACTATAAAATTAAGACATATTTGATAAAAATAAAAGAAAAAGATGTGAATACATATTTTATAAATAGCAATTGTTGCATCAATAAGATTCATCTATAACTATTAACATGACTATACCACGAGGACGTAGTTAGCCGTCAGTTGGTCGTGGATTCAAAAGGGGAAATAGGAAAATATTTGCTATTTAGATTTGTAAAGCATTTGTCGTGTTATAATTTTAATTAATTGTTGTTGTTTTTATGAATTTTATTTCAATCCTCTTGTGTTTCATTTCGGCAAAGGAATTTATTAAATGAAGTGCTTCTCTTACATTTCTACCTATACTTTTTCTCTTCAATCTCGGTAAATGAGATTTATTTTTATGTTAATTGTATACTCTCTTATAAATAGATCCTTTTCCTACTCGACTTTGTTCCTCTCTGTCGCATTTTCTCCATTTCTTCTAAGCATTTCTCATTCTTTCTTGTATCTAGTAAAAATCTAGATTGCAATTAGTAGTTTGTTGTGTGTGTTGTTTTTGTTTGTTGTTGTTGTTTGTAATTGTATATGCATGTTGTTCAACTCTGATTTGTTATGGCCGCACTGTATAATGTTCTGTTTGTATGTGAATCTTCATTCTTTAGAGAAAATAAAGATATATGTATGTTTGTTTTACAAATTATTATGTTGTTGTTTTTTATGTTTCATCCGTACACTTTTATTGATATCCCTACTATCAACAAATTATCTTATGTAATCAACAGCATAACCATTTGTTTATATTGTTCATGGTTTGAAAGAAATGCAAACCTACAACAGTAGAATAAATAAAAAGTACTGGCTTTCTTGGACACGATTGTTAAGTTGATAACAACAATGTTAGCTTGTGGCCACGTCGTTTGGTTGCCACATGAACGTACGACTTGGTGGCTTGTGCAAATATTGATTGTATAATACGTAAATTATTGCAGTGACTATATAATCGCCCCTCTTGCTCAGTTTCAGGAACGAGAACGATGTCAAGTCAATATTTGAGCAACCCTTTAGGCATCGGTCAACTAACTTTACATTGCTTACTGTTTCACAGAAGTATGTTAAGATTTGTTAGTTGTATGACTAACCCTGGTAATTTATAACAGGTGAAAAATTGGGGAATCTACTCTTGTAATTATAATAGAAATAATGACAAAAATTTACCCATCTATCTATTAAGTCATCGCTAAATAAAATGATACCACAGTAACCAAAGTCCCTAAAAAGTTTGTGTTTTTTTAAAAAATACATTGATTTAGTAACATAGCGGTAATCTCATGCATTAAAAAATGTATTTACAAAGATTCACATGAACAAACGTCCAGAAGTGTACATATTAAATACTGATAAATGTTCAAAGTAGTCCTACTTTTACGTTGTTTATATATAATTATAATTATATATATATAATATATATATATATATATATATATATATATATATATATATATATATATATATATATTATATAGAGAGAGAGAGAGAGAGAGAGAGGAGAGAGAGAGGAAGAAGAGAGAGAGAGAGAGAGAGAGAGAGAGAAGGGAGGGAGAGGGAGAAAGAGAGAGAGAGAGAAAGAGAGAGAAAGAGAGAGAGAAAGAGATAGAAAGAGAGAGAGAATGAGAGAGAGAAAGAGAGGAAGAGAGAGAGAAAGAAAGAGAGGGAGATAGAGAGAGAGAGAAAAGAGAGGGAGAGAAAGAGACAGAGAGAGATGAAGAAAGAGAGATAGAAAAAGAGAGAAAGAGAGAGAGAAATAGGGAGAGAGGGAGGGAGGGAGAGAGAGAGACAAGAGAGAGAGAGAGAGAGAGAGAGAGAGAGAGAGAGAGAGAGAGAGAGAGAGAGAGAGAGAGATTATTTCGCTGGTTATGACGTGTTTCATCTTTCGTGATATAATAGTTTATTCTGTGCCATATATAAAGCTTTTGCTTGGATTTGGACAATTATATTTTTACAAAGTAAACGAAATCACCTTGACCAGAAACAACGTACAACAAGTAAAATGTCACGCTTCGTTCAATTAAATAAAAACTGCGGGTATGCATGGATGATAACAGTATATTTCCAGAAGCATTTCAAAATAATAGGTAGATAAACTTGTTTGTGTGTTTTCTATAAAAGTCATTCGAGCGTTCAAACTTCCGAATCTAATCTGATCTGAATAATTTGAATGCTGAAATAAGTGAAATTTGACAAGGCTTGTTTGTATGTGTTCACGATATTCAGCTAACCTGAAATTGCACAATTGTCTGGAATCTCTCAAACAATAACAGTCGAACATCGCCATAATTGTATCGGGGCAACAATATTATGTATTATTTTGAACAGATTAAATGCCGTATCCAACATTTTGCCAATATCAAATGCATGTAACAATATTTTCTCACTTCTTTGGGGAGCATACTTCAGTCTAAGTAAAGGAGAGTTTGAACAATACCTATATTGTTATACAGCGCAATTTGCGGGTGGGGGGGGGGGGGGGGATCCATGTAAATGTTCATTTTTCCAATCTTTAAATAAGCACGATAGTGAGCTCCGCTAAAAATAGACATCGATGTACAACGGACTATCGGGATAACTATATAACGTGATGTCAAAAGTACGATGTAACGTGGTTTTCTTAGTTTAAAGATAGCTATCTCTGCAGCGTGGCTCAGATAGGAAATACAAGTCTGTTGACAATGACGAGTGGGGATTTGTGCTTAAATGTACACACAGCTTTAGAGCATCAATTAACGGCGTTTACAATGACTTTTTATATTTGAGAAAAAAAATCTTTAGTCCAAACTTTCGGATACCATCTTTAAAGAAAGGGCTTAACTCCGAACGTGCATCAGCTTCCTCGCTGTGGTCAGTATAGTGGTCGCGTGATCAATACTATCAGAGATGGCGGCAGAAAAGTCAACACTATGGACGCCGTTTCGACATAACCCTTGATAAAAGAAGCCCGCTAACGGACGCGGAAATGACGCGATTAAAAAGAAATTTTCCGTTGTTATTGGCCTTAACTGGATAATCCATTTATTATTCATATGACGGGATAAGTGGGTAAGATAAGCCTGGCAACGTTACATTCGGGATGTTGGTTACTCTGCGGTGATTCGTATATGGACACAACGGAGGGTGACCGACCCCATCATCATCATTGCTCATTGTTTGTGTGCCGTTTGTCACTTGGCTGCGAAAGCGCATCAACAAGGGCAAAGTTTTGGAATTTCGACGTAAATACTTGACATGTTTCTTCCCGGCCGTTTCCGAGTACATTCTGATTTTTTGGGCAATGTTTATTAACTCTCGGTCAGATTCGGTAATGTTCGATCATCTTCGTCGATCATCGGTTACACTCGATAATTTCCGGAAATATTCGTTCCTTGGTGATGATGGTATGGCCTCAAAGGAAAAAAGTGGTTCCTATAACAATTGTTAGACTCTATTTCTGTGTGACGTTTTAGATCACGTGACTTGAATTCGTTTAAATACCATATTTTACTGGAAGACAGACCAGATGATTGGAAGGAAGATAAGATTAAAGACATTGTATAGAGAGAAATATAACCAAAAGTTATAGTCTTCTCTGTTATTTGCTTCCATGCAACAATTTTAGCAAGAATTGCGCTAAAATATTAAATTACACACATTACTAAAATTGTGAAAGATTTTTAGTCGTATTGAACATTTTCACCTGGAGTTGACTATCTCAAGGTAAGTGAATAATTATACCAATAATGGTAGCCGAGGTTACTTCCTTGCATTGTTAGTTAATACAGGACGGTTGACAATATAAGAACAATTTACTTAACAATATAAGAACTATTTTATTAATAATGTAAGAACTATTTAATTTACAATATAATAACTATTTAATTAACAATAGAATAACTATTTAATTAACAATAGCAGAACTATTTAATTAACAATATAAGAACTATTTAATTAACAATGTAAGAACTATTTAATTAATTATTAAATTGGGCATACGGTTTTTCATTTGTAGCGTCTATTTATTTAATAAACAGATTGTACTTTATGATTTTTAAGAAGATGTAATGCATTTTAAAATCTCCGATCTACTTCTTGCGTTATAGTGATCGGGCTTTTTTAACTACATGTATATTGAATAGTGTATAGAACAGGACAGAACAGTCATTTATTTGTCTCAACGTTTACATAATACATAGTTGCAAGATAATTACAATCAATGTTACTTTCACTGATCATCACGTCTTCTCAAAACCACATACAAACACAGACACAAACGCATACACGCACGCTTGCACACTAATACATACACACGTACTCAATCGTACTTATCAAGAATGAAAAGACACACAAACACGCCTCACACCACTTTAAACACCTCAAGCACGCTTACGAACAGTGTTGTTGGAAACATGCAATAGCTACAATGCGTAGATTGTATTATAATGTTATCATATATAAATATTTTGTATTTTCAGTTATAAAAACAAACATTCCAAAAAGGGAAAAAACGAAAATTTTAATCAAGATGATTGTGTGAGAATAATGCTGTTCTATCGATATTTGTATATTATATAATTTTTTTGCAAGATAATTTGGCTTCTTTAACATCTGTGGTCGTTATTACTTTATTAGTTAATAGTATTTTCATTCACTGTTACTTCTGTCAGACTATTTTGTGTGTGTGTGTGTTAGAAATTACCATAGACGGATAAAGTAAAATGTATTTAGTAATTCATATAACTAATTTTGTTACAAACTGAAATTATATCTCGCTTTAATTCCATGCCACGAACTGCAAGGTACATGACTTACAAAATAGGATATAATGTCTTCAGAAACAAACAAAAAACAGAAAAGTAAGTGACTTGCACTAAATCACGATAAACACAGTCATGTACAAAGAAACAAAAAAATGACGACTACCTACTATGTGCATATGTATTCATTTTAAAAAAAAACACACTCATTTTATCTTTTATGTATAGAATCCAAACTCACGACAGTGTAATCGAGTAAAATCCTGAGTTAAGATTGGTACGGAAATATTTAGCTTTGTTTGGATTGTTCACATAGTTTCTCAATCGTAAAACTTCGGGTATTTCCGTATGGTTCGTAAAATACACCTCGTACATAGCTCTAGAATACACCAAAGTGCGTCGCCTGAGTTATGAAACAGTGTCCGTTCGCGAGAAAGTAACAAATTATATATATATATCATTTAGTTGAGTATATCTTGCAATAACAACGATTTTTTTTATCAATACAATCTATATGATTTACGGAAAATTGAAAAGTCAACATTAAATACCCAGTATTAAAACTAAGACACACAAAGTAGATCCAAGATGGCGCCTTATTATGTCAGAGGTCTCTTGCATAGCATAAAGGCCGAGGTGATCAGATTGATAGTTTCTTTTGAAAATGGGGTCTGTTTGGTTATCTAACATCTGTACTTCTTTTCGAGAGGGATTAATATAAGTTGAAATACCTTTTTACCCAATCGACTATAAATACATAGGTTTAAACCCAACATTTCTTCAACTTAGGGTTTAAAAGGGACCAGACGTATTGAAATGTGTGTTTTGGCATTTAAATTTAAAAATCATATAAATTGAGCTCATGTTTTGACAAACACATGTCAAACTTGTCAAGGTTGTACTTGAAACGTTACTTTTGAAAGAAGTTAGAAAAGGGCCTTCCTTCGTTAGAAGGGTTTATATCAACTTTGATATTTACTGGATGAAAATTCTTCTTGATTATTATTTCATTTCATCTTAAGGAAATGTCTCTGAAATGTATTTTATCTAGAAGTTTGTGCTAAAGTGTTATTGTGCACAGTTTTAGGAGTAACAACGACATTACTTTTAATATGGCCTTTTAAAAGACTGTTCAATTTAGATTTTCACGTTTTAATCAATCTGTTATAGCAGTCACATGAATATGTCATATAGATATGGCAGATTTATCTTCAATCATCATATTTACTTCTTCATCTCATTTTGCTGTCTCATCATAAGTTCGTCGAGGCGACTTCTTGTTTTAGCGTTATTGTAGTCGGTAAGTCTTTTTTTGTTTTTGCGGTATTACAGTCGAAGCGAATTTTCTTTTAGCCGTTTTTTCATCGAGGCGACATTTCGTTTTGGCGTTATTTAAGTCGTGGCGACATTTCGTTTTGGCGTTATTACAGTCGAAGTGACATTTTTTGTTTTGGCGGTGTTTCATAGAGGCGACATTTCGTTTTAGCGTTATAACAGTCGAAGTGACTTTTTTGTTTTGGCGTTATTTCATCGAGGCGACATTTCGTTTTAGCGTTATTACAGTCGAAGTGACATTTTTTGTTTTGGCGTTATTTCATCGAGGCGACATTTCGTTTAAGCGTTATTACAGTCGAAGTGACAGTTTTTGTTTTGGCGTTATTTCATCGAGGCGACCTTTCGTTCTAGCGTTATTACAGTCGAAGTGACCGTTTTTGTTTTGGCGGTGTTTCATCGAGGCGACATTCGTTTTAGAGTTATTTCGTCGTGGCGAATTATAATAGATTATAACATAATTAGTAAAAGGAACATATAATGGATATCTGCATAAAAAAAGATGTTTTGTTGTGAATTGGACGTGTACTCTGCAGTCTATGAAATGTAACATAAATTACGATTTAACAACAACATACATACAATACAACATTAATGTAGCGTATTATCTTTTAAAATTCTCTAAGCTATAAAATTCTCGAAGCTATAAAATTCTCTAAGCGTTTTACAAATGTAATGCAGGCCGGCGCTCTCTTACGGTCACCCAACCATACACCAACCACAGTAACCGTTGTTCAACCGCGCAACTTTGGAAGCAGCTTAAACCACGTCGCAAAAGAGGTGACCGGATGTAAGGCAGGTTTGAAGTGCTTATATTTGTACCTCTGTGGTCGTTACATTACTTCCCCCTCCAAGAAGTCTCGTCCCGAGACTTCGCCTAAGAAGTTCTGTAGCTAGACAGTCCGGCAGTTGACTCCGCTCCCACCAAAGCAACGCGAGACAGCGCTCTCCAACGGTCACCAACGTTACACCCATCATAGAAACCCCTGCTTAACCGCGCAACTTTAGAAGCTGCTTAAACCGCGCTGCTAAAAAGTTAACCCCTCAGCGAGGCTGGTTTAAAGTGCGTATATTCCTATCTCTGCGGTCGTTACACAAATGAGACAGAATTTCGTACACTTGACTTAACCAGAGTAAAAGAAAATTGCATATAAATATAACATACGAAGTAGATATTATAGTAAAAGAATAAAATATCAACTTATTTGTAGTTAAAGATTGAAACAATTATATGACATGACTGTTGTAAAAGAAACAACAGAGGGATCAATTACAATACTCGTTATATGTATACCACGCTAAATAAGTGTGCTTTGGGAGGGGTGGTGTTTTTGTTTTTTCTTGAAGACTTCCAGGGAAGCTTCGCATCTTAAACAAAAGGGTGGGGGGGGGGCTGTTTCACAACGAAGTCACAGATTTATTAAAACATTTTCGTGCCAGTTCTATCAGATCGATACAATATTTAATAGGCACCAACAAAGGGGGTTACCTATTGTTAGCTGTCACAGTTAAAAAAAATAAGGCCGTCAAGCGAGGTTTCTCACAAGAAATTAGACCGGTACCTTCATTTTGTCGTTTATAAAAGTTAGTATTTTATTTAAATTATCTACATATTTTGTTGTTTGATTTATAATTCATTATATTTATTCCATGTTTGTACATTAAGAGGTTAATTCAAATAGGTCCTTTATGTCTGATCTAGAAACTGTTTTAAGTGCAGCTTATTTAGTTATGTCTCCAACAAAACAAAAATCAATACATCTATTATGCATGTGTTTGTGAAATCCGATATACTTATCTTAGCTTAAGGTATTCCCACTTTGCCAACTTTCTATATATTTGGCTCAAAAAAATGTTGACAAGATGAGATTTTTTGTGGTGTTCTGACACGGCAATAATCCGTACGCTGTTAGATTGAAAATTGCCTATGGTATTTGAGTTATAGTTGTGTTTCACTATTCTGTAATTTCTTGTTGAACTTTCTTTAATTGTAATATAATTTCTATATTTATTTAAGCTGAATGCGACAATATTTCATAATAAAATTTAAAGTTAAGGGTACAATGACAGCTGTTAAAAATCGCTATGAACATAAACATACACTAAAATCACTAAATAAAAATGCTTTGCCATAGAAATATAGATTTAATGCGCACTTTTATGATTCAAACCGTCCTCTACCTGAATTGGCATTTCAAAGCTCTCATCGAATGAATATCATATTAGGTTATCTTTAGAACAACATTAGAAAAATGAAATTAAATATATAAGCTGTGATATGCAATATACCTGATATAAATTAATGTGATTAGACGAGAAGTTAATTTTCACGATTAATCGGTTTTGACCAAAAAATATATATTCTCTTTCTGTCATTATATGGAAGAGAAAGCCATTATAATTTTTAATTTAGCAAGTCTTATTCTCAGTAAGTAAAATAACTGTCTATTTTGTTAAACGTGCTCACAAATATTTTGATGTATAGCTAATTGTAAGTTCATATTTTCTCCTGAAATATAACAACGTGCATAAATATAAACAATCAACAATTACTATTTTAACACGTCAGGTGGTAGAGCGGCGGCTTGCGGATCGGGAGGTCGCGGGCCCAAACCCCGGCCGGGTCAAACCAAAGACTTTAAAGTTGGTAGTAGTGGCTTCCCTCCTAACGCTCGGGGCTAAGGGGACAGCATTACGCCTGACTCGTCGGTGTCAATATAATGGACCGGACGGGTTCAGTCCTTGGGCACCTCATAAGTGCTCCTGTGCTATAATGATAGAAATGTCGCTGCACAGTATCGGCAAAAATGCCGGCAAATTCCATCCCATCCCTATTTTAACTCGCATGATGCGACTCGCTATTTCCTAAGACTGTCAAGCTGCACAGTATCAATATTTTAAACAAGTACACATCTTGTAAAGCAGAGATTTCCAGCAGCTTGACTAACACATACACCACTCATGCTCATTATCAAACAATTTACAAACCAACACCATTTTTAAGAATATGCGTTTTATTTTTAGCTTTCGAACGGCCTCCTCGCTATCCCATAACCATATTGACATCCCCTTGGACGACCAACTCCTTACAGCGTCCAACCTGACAACTCCACCATGATTCTGGTCGCCCTATCCCTGCTATGCCTGCTCGTACAGACAGACGCACACGGTCGCCTACTTCACCCACCCGGCCGGTCAACTCTTTGGCGATTTGGCTTCAACACCCCTCATAACAGCAATGACCACCAGTTGTCGTGTGGAGGTTTTGGTGTAAGTACGAACGTAGTCAAGTCTCCTTAAAGTAGTGTCCCTCGTCGAGATTTTAGACTCTTTACTACTCGATCGGAACTTTAACGCGCAATAGATAGTTTCCATGTGATGTCATCGACACTGATAAGACAGTTTAAGGCAGCCATCTTTGTGGGCAGAAGCTAATGCAGGCCGAAATCGGGAAATATGTGCTGTATTCAACTCACCACTGTGTTTTTATTTTTCAGTCTATTTTACTGAATTTTATATCAAATTTAACAGCTTTTATATAGTATTTTAAATATAAAAATTATATTTTGATAGTTTCAAAGGTTAAAGAAATACAACCGAAAATTCAACACTGTTCATTTTGTTTCAAGTATGAGCCAGTAGTTTTATTTATTTCTGTGTATTAATTCTGTGTGCATTTATCAATTGTAAAAATATTGTATTCTAAAAATATGGATTTCAAGAGCTTTCCAATGGTGTATAGCTTTTAATTTTCGGACCACAAATGAAGAAATTACAAGAAAATAAAAGTTACCCTTCTATACAATAAATATGAAAATCCACTGAGTTACCATCAAAGATGGCTGTCAAGATAAGGGATTTTGACTGATGTGGAAACTATCTATATTTTCGCGAGAAGAACTTCCGTGTTCCAGTTGTGGTGCGGCGATAGTTCCATTCAGATACCTGTCTAGATGTCTTTCGTCGGTATCAGATCAAAGTCACCGCGATGAGCCTAATTGATCATGTATATTTGGGTGATGTAATGTATACATGTGCTTTCCTAGGAACGCCGTGGTCAAACGGTTAGAGTCGCCTCAACCTTTCACCGCGTGAGTTCGAGTCCTTGCCGATGTAGAACTTTCATCTCGGAAGTTCTTCCAGCAGACCTGCGATGCGCCGGTGATTCTATCCTGGCATTAGTCTCTGGTCTTTCTCCACCAATAATAAGCTGGATGTCGCCAATTTAACCTTAATTGTGTCAGTGTGGTGTAACGAAAAACAAACATATAATTGCTAACCATATTTTCCTGTTTTTTGGTTAATGTAATTACCGAAAGATAAGGTAACATTTCCGATGATGGTTGGTGATATACGATCCATGATGATAGAACTGGTGTGTCATTTATATATTTTTACAAAGAAAATCTATCCGTGTCTATATTGTTATGAGCTGCTCAAGTTTTCCATGGCTAATCAGTAAAAAAATGGTTTCTTTACCAGTCGGCAAATAAGTCGCTGCTTTTCCATATTATTCTCAAATGTAGATATAATACAAATAAATACTAATGCTGAGGTCGATATGTAGTTTTGTGGACCTGGGTAGTGTGATATTGACCGAAACATTAGTATTTACTTGTTATATTATATACCCTTTGAATTTGAAGCATTCTGGTGGTTTGATGATATTGACTGACCTCAATTAAACATATGATCAATTGTTTGTAGTATATTGCCAAAATGAAGACTTACTATTACATAACAACACAGATCTAGAACACAAACACATTTTTAACATTTAATTTCCAAATCCAACCACTGATGTCACTTTTTTACCTGTTTTGATTCAATATTTTCATTCAAGGCTTCCAAATCGCCCTAAGACATGGTTTGAAACATTCTCGCCTGCTTGCTATGTGACGCCATGTTTGTTTACAATGCGCATGAAAAATTAACACGTCGTGAGAATAGCAACGGTCAATATTGATTCCCGGAGTAGTTATCACTGTTTTCGGACTCGCGCATGCGAATCTCTCGACCAATCAAAATACTTCAAATTCATAGGGTATCTTATATTTGAATATATATTACAATCAATGGATTTTTCGTTTACATTCCGGCCGCAATAGCTCAGGTGGTAGAGCGTCGGCTTGCGGATCGGGAGGTCGTGGGTTCGAACCCCGGCTGGGTCTTACCAAAGACTTTAAAGTTGGTAGTAGTGGCTTCCCCCCTAACGCTCGGGGCTAAGGGGACAGCATTACGCCTGACTCGTCGGTGTCAGTATAATGGACCGGCCGGGTTCAGTCCCTGTGCTATAATGATAGAAATGTCGCTGCGCAGTATCGGCAAAAATGCCGGCTAATCCCTAATCCCTAATCCCTCGTTTACATTCAAAATTCATCTTTATATATGTGTGAATATAATATATGTATTATCATATTTATATGTTATAATATTTAAGTTTCGAGTTTCATTATTTCAAATCTAAAAGGTCAAACACTCACTTGGCAAACAAAATACAATGTATACAAAAACAATGTACACAAGATTTAAATAAAACATCAACAACAACAAACTTATGACAAATGATATAACATTCTGTTCATTTCTTACTGGAGATGTCTAGGATATTTGCCTACTTAGATTTTAAACAATGCACTAACTTTAGTAAGTAAGTAACTGTGTAAATTTAATCATATTTGGTCGTAGCTTATATATTTTAGGAATATAATGAAGAGATCTGTGAAGACGGTCGATTTATCGTAAGTTTTTTCACATTATTCAGGTTCAGTTTTACCGCAACCAAGGCAAATGCGGCGTCTGCGGCGACCCCTACCACGCTCCAGTACCACGTGACAACGAAGCTGGAGGGACGTATGGCTTAGGCGTCATTGGCCAGACGTTCAAACAAGGTGACGTCATGTCAGTTACCTTAGAGATAACGGTCAATCATGGCGGCTGGTCAGAGTTTAAGCTGTGTCCCGTTAATGACCGCAATAAGCGAGCGACCGAAGAATGTTTCGATCAGTTCCGCTTGAAGACGGTTGACGGGCAGGATAAGGTGCCGATCGCTCCAGGTCTCGGGCCACAGACCTACCAATTGCAGCTACCAAGCGGCTTAACTTGCAGCCAGTGCGTTCTCAGGTGGCGCTGGAACACAGGTGGGTCCCACTGGTTCTTTCTACACCTTAATAAAAATATTGTGTTCAGAATATATATAAACATTATAATATATACACATTAAGTTACATTTGCATTTGTTAAACAGTGTTCCTTTATGAATTAATTCTTGCGTGGATTTAATGCATGTGTTATGGGGTTTTTTTTTAATTAGTTTGATTTTCAGTTTCATCCATTGTTAATAATATATACAATATATGCAATTAAACTACGTTATTTCTCACGTAATTTGCGTTGTTTCTACTGTTTTCATACATAAAGACAATGTTATCTGGTACAGCCATGTACTGGTTTAAAATTACTGGTTAAAGTTATTGGATTGAACATGTATTACTATTTTAAAAACTGACGCTAAATCATAGTTTTAAATTAAAAATAATTACGAAAAAAAATAGAGAAATGTCCTTAAATCCGAATATCGCTAGTCCGAAAGCCGGCTGAGAATTTCAGTTTTTCAAAGGTTCCTGGTAAATTAAACGTTTACAAGTTTAAACAAGCCTCGCTGAAGTCAATTACAATTTAATTTTATAATTTTATGTAATTCACTTAGTTTCTTTATTATTGGATTGCAGCCAGTAACGTTGCCTGCGAGGGAAGTAAGTGTTGCCGGGGTTGTGGCAATCAAGAACAGTTCTACGGTTGCGCCGACATTTCTATCACTCCGGCGGGTCAAGGTCAGCTTGTCCAAAGACCCCAAACCAAACCTCCAGGTGCCAACAACGCCGCCAACAGCAATATCAACAACAGGCCAGGCGGCGCCATCAGCAGTAACGTCAACAATGCTTGGCAGCCTCCTCAAAGCGGGTCCTCCCAGATCGGTTCATTCCCCGGACCTGTTATCAGTCCGGGATCTGTTCCAGACTCGTTTGTTCCCATCTTCGGTCCTGTGTCTAGTGGCAATATTTCACCAGCCGGAAGTGGGTCGCAACAAGCGCCTTCCAACAATCAAGTCAACAACCCAAACAACAATCAGATTCCAGCAGGGTTCGTGCCAATAGGGGAGAACACGAATTATCAACCCAGCTGCAGAGCCACTGATTTCTTCAAACAAACCTTAAGCATGGCTGACCAATGGTGCGTCACAAATTGCGAGCAAGGAAACTGCCCAACTAACCTTTGCTCTCGCGAATGCACCGCTTTGAACCTTGCTAATACTAATCAGATCTGCACTGCGACGCCATTATTGAGGCAAAAGCGCCCGGATGCTGACACTTGGTGTCGCCAGGCATGCGCACTGGGATTTTGTCCCGAATCATATTGTGAGAAAACCTGCAAAAAGTAATTTAAATTTGGGGAGAGAAGAGATTTCCGTCCCTAAAACATATTTGTGAGCTGTCAGTGTAAATACTGTAAATAACAAAATATGGTTTATTTCGATCAAATTTACTTTTTTGCTATTTTAATTCGTTAGTTTTCTTTGATTTCTTTCTTTTGCTTTATGTTTAGTTTATGAATTATTGTACAATGATACCCTTTACCGTTTTTTTTTTCGCTGTCGATGTTTTATTTATTTTTTTTAAATAAAAGTTAACATTTTTCATATAAAAATCGTACTTTCATTATCCGGTGGCAATGGTCAGTTTTATTACATACATAATGATTGACAGCAATTTGCTGTTACCTGAACATCTCAATGGAGTTACATTATTATTCTATATATAGCGTTTAATTTATACCTCTAATGTCTCTATAATTTGCAAGTAAAATATACATTCTTTCGATTTTATATCTGCTTTTATTGTTGCTGTTGGCGTTGTTGATGATGTTGTTTTTTCAATAATTTCTGGGGGTCTCATTTCTAATAAATATATAAAACTGTTGACGAATTACATTTGATAAAACACATAGATTTTTTCTCTGATTTACCAAAAATAATGTATAGTGCAGGGACGGATCCGTGGGCGGGGGGGGGGGGGGGTAATTTTCTGGCGTAGTGAGTTGACCTTTAGAACGTTGGGGTCGTGTGTGCTATATTTGATACACTGTACGCTATAACAGATTACAATACAATATTTATAATGGAAAACACTTCAAGCTCTATAAATCGCAGTTTATGTATGTTATTGCGCCATGTGTTCTGTTAATTTAAATTACAAGTTGGTATTAATCGAGGTTTCCTGCGTTAATTTATATACATTCGAGTAATTATATATAGCGGTTTTTGGGTGGATTTAAATATATTATACCCTCTAATAAATCATATCATTTGTGGTAATTTGGTTCATTACACGTTCATATAAATCACGTCCTTTGTCTAATCTAGTTCCATTACACATTCAAATAAATCCAGCTGTTGGGTCAATTTAGACATATTAATTGCAATACATTCCACGCTCTTATAAATCACGGTCCCTTGTCAATTTGGAATCATTACACGCTCTTATTAATCACGGTCCCTTGTCAATTTGGAATCATTACACGCTCTTATTAATCACGGTCCCTTGTCAATTTAGAATCTTCTAACGCTCTTATTAATCACGGTTCCTTGTCAATTTGATGTGTTCACGGCATGCTATACACAGTGAAGACAGCACTATATCTGCTTTATGTGGACACCATCTCCATATTACTGAAATGCTGTTGGTGGGACAATAAACGCAATAAAAATAAAAAATAAAAAAACACTTGGGATTTCCGAGTTGCCATAATTTTTGCCGATACTGTGCAGCGACATTTGTATCATTATATTATAGGGGCACTTATAAGGTACCCAGGTACTGAACCCGGTTGGTACATTATACTGACACCAAAGAGTCAGGCGTAATGATACTGTCCCCTTAACCCCGAGCGTTAGAAGGGAAGCCACCACTACCAAATTTTAAGTCTTTGGTTTAATCCAACCGAGGTTTGAACCCGCGACCTCCCGATCCGCAAGCAGAAGCTTTACCACTTGAGCTTTTGCGGCTGGTAAAACATACTTGAGGTTGTCATGATACTAAATGTTCCAATGAGAACAAGTTCTTGCCGAAAATCACATTTTTTCATATATTACAATGCATGTAATATTGTAATACAGAGACAGAAATTTTAAAAGTAGCTACTACAAAAAAAAAAGACCAACAATGAACATAAACAAATAGTTTTATTCAGATCTACATACAATTTGATTGTACAATCATACACTGTTACACTACAGGCACATCAGGCATATATAATAGAGTGGCACAAAACCTTTGATTTTGAGACAACATTAACTTCAGTGACCACCTTTGGTATGTGGACAACCGACTGACCACCTTCATAAAACGACTACACTGATTCATCTACAATGATAAAAATTAAGAAGAGAATTACTGTGTTCACTTGGGGGTTGTTATCATGGTATTATTTTGTCTTTAAAGGTGGTATCCGACAGTTTGCCTTTATCAAATGTAACACGATCTTTAACCCTGTTTTGGTGAATTTTGGCTCAATATCTGCAAAAACTCATTTTTTAATAAAAAACAAACGTTTATGAACATTACCCGAGTTTTTTGAACGTGTACAATTGTGATATAAATAATTCTAAATGTTCCTTCTTTCCAATTTATAAATTATCACCATGGAGATTTCTGTTAAAAATATATATAAATGGACGTCAGTGCGGATTACCTCGGATGAAAATAAACTAACAGGGGAGGAGGGGGAGGTGGGTAAACCCCCCTTCTTTTAAGAAGAATTTTCTTCAGAAAATATTATGTTATCTCTAAGTGGTCACATTGTTTACTTGGTTTAAAAATAGTTAAGTGTGCATCTACAACAGTACTAGCCTAAAAAAACAAGCAACTTTGCAAAATAACCAAATAACAATATAACATCATAAGGGTTTAAGATTATAGATCAGATAGTGGTAAGTGGCTTACGAACTCTACATAGGGGCTTTCTTAATTACATGTTAATCAACAATTAATAATTGATGTTAATATATGCGGTTTTGTAGAGTCATGGAAGTTAATTAAATGTGTAACAATTAATTTTGGCCATTAATAAAATAATTGGTGAAAAACGTTATATTTAACCATTATATTCATAGTTCATCTATAATTTTGAAAATTCACTTGACTTTGTTGTTTTTCTTTAAAAGAGATAGAAGGATTTTAATAAATGTGTGTTCAACAATATGTTGCAATGCTCATAGGACTTTGTCATATATTCTTATTGTAATAATAGATTAAAGACTGAACCAGTCTACACAAAAACCCTTAGTCATGCAGATTCTGCTAATGATTGTGAATGGTTTGTAAAGGCCTAAACTAACCTATACATGCAGAAACGCGTTTAGTTAATATTAAGTGGACTTTTCTGAGAGAAAATATTTCTTTGCGTTTTTTAATTTTTATCTAAAAATGTTAAACTAACAAAGGGTTCATGAAATTTATTATTTCTACACTTTATAAAAAGCATGTTGATATTAAAAATTGTCGGTTTGAAAAAAAAAGTTATTATTTGATCAAGTTACCATAATTTTAATTAATTCACATAAATAAAAATATGTCTTATATCTTAACATATTTTTATAGTAACTTAGCATTCATTTGTTTGACATATTTTAATCCATCGGGAGATATCCAAACAAACATTTTCAAATTTGAAATAAAATAATGGATTAGAAAAAATAGGATTTGATACGGATACAAAAGGAAATATAATAGAAATTTATAAAATATATAAAGAAAAAACAAATATTTCTTAAATAAAACAGAAACTAAAGATATATAAAAAAAGATATAAAAGTTAAGTATCAGACAAGAAAGGTAAATACCAATTACCTGTAGTCATTATTAATTAATAATCAATTGCAGATAACAAATAATTATTTGCACAAAAACGAAGTCATGTAAGCAAAAAGAGAAACATCAAAGGATACTGACATGACATTTTTACAATAAAAAACTAATATTATGGTGTAAATTTTGTTCTCCTTAAATGAAACATTTCAAAACAGAAAACACTAACTACAGAAGCAAGAAACAGCAAATATATGTTGGTACTTGTAAGATCATGAATATAAATATATACTTATAAAACAACAACAGCATGTACAATGTTAAACATAAGTACCATTTCCTCAAACCAAAAATTGTATATCATTTTTAAACATTGGGTTTATTCATGTATATTTGTACCTTAAATATTTTTTTACAATTACAATATTTTATTTCATTCAGATATTACTTAAATAGAAAACTTGAACATATACAATATACATCTGTGGCATTATTGTATTGTTTATACACTTCACACTGAAATACATATATCTTGGTATTTACTGGTATTTCAAACACACAAAAATGTGTAGGAAGACATTTGCATTATGCAGATTAATAATCCTGCCAAGTCAGGTTTATGTAAAGTTCATGTAAAAGTTTTTATGTTCTTACAAAATCTATAATAAAACTAAAATATCTGGCTCCAAACATTATATTCCTTCTAAATTTTCATATTTGCTAAACTTTGTATTTGCTCTGTAGCATTTATTTTCTTCTGATTGTCCAATTAACTTACATTTGCAATATATCAAGTAAACCAAGTTAAAATCAACTTTTCAACAAATTGTCATCTTAGATATAACTGGTTTTCAGCTCCATTGCAGCAACAAAGTTATGGTTATTATAGCAAAATGCAGCTTTTTTCTGTGAGAGAAAAAAACAAGAGACAAATTTCTAGGTAGAACCACTTGAGCACCAAAGTCCACAGGATGTTTTATTACGAGAACAAGTTTTTTCCTCAGGATCCAGGCTTAAGAATGCCTTATTGCCTGAAAGACTGATGACTTGATAAACTACCCAACACAGGAGCACAGACCAGAAGCATCATTGCCTGGTATAAAAGACATCAGCTTCTGTGTGAAAATTGTGCTAACAGGGCTTATTACAGCAACAACTCACTTTAATTTTCATTGATAACCAGACTGACAGAGTTGAGCCAAATACCTTTTGTTTTCACAGTTCTTTCACTCTTATTTAATTGGTTCATTAATTGATACCATATTCAATGTTATAATCACTATTACTTAAAGAAAAGATATAAAAAATATATCATAAACAAATAATGGTTCGTGAAAAAAATCTGTGAAAAAAGCCAACATCCAAAGTGATTATTTACATTGCAAATATTCCAAAGTCTCTTTAAGTAAGCAAACCAGCTATGAAGCAACCGATAGAGAGAAAAGTTACATAGTTATGGAGTATTTCAAAAATTGAAATCTCTGTATAGAAATGTAAGCATGAAGTAAAAAAAGACATTTTGTATTAATAATTAGCTCTTTTTTGTATGTAAAGGGACTTTACTCTAACAATTAAAAATAACACTTTTACTTCCCTTGTGGTTAGGTATTAGGTATTTAGTTACCTCAGAAAACTTAAAAGATTTTTCTAATTTTTAAACTTTTGACATACACTAAGGACTGAAGCATGAGCATGAAATGGAATTTTATTGGTTGAGAGAAAATAATATTAAAAAAGCTGAGAACTTTTCTAAAAAATAAGCAAGTTCATATAAAATTATTATATTTCTTATGTAAAGTATATGAGAATACATTCCCACCAGGGAAATAACTAATCCATATCTTTCATTTCATAAATAGCGAATAAGTTTGCGAGAAAAGAAATGTTAGGCATTCAAACATAACAAACTAAAGTAATAATTGAAAAAAAAAAAAAAAGTTTTATATAATTTGGAAAGAAAATTAAAATTGCAGCATTGAATGGACAGTTTCATTTGTATCTTCATTCAATTAGTTCACAACAGTAAAAAAGTACATTAAATAAAAAACAATTAGGGAAGATATTATAAATAGAAAAAAGTATTGCAGAATTCACTGAAAGAAAAACAGTTGAATGAATTGCACAAGCATTATGCTTAATAATCAGACAATGTTTTTATATTGTGTTAAATGTTTTATGTAAGAAATAACTTCTACAATACATTTATACAACAAAAAGCTGTCCTTAATTGCAAATACTAAATGTATTATTTTTATTATTTTTCAAACCTAGCTATTCTAGAAAAGAAATGTTGATGTAAGCCAGTATTTATTATTTTTAAAACCTAGATGCTATTAATTGTAAATTAATATTTGCTTTTCAGAAAGTTTGTAGCTTTAAAACAAGTTGCTAATTGCAACACTAGTTGGACATCCATAACAACTACTACAGTATACCAGTTCACATAAGAGTTTACCTATGATAGGGGAAATAACTCACTTTAACCACACATTTCTACACAGCTACATGAACATGATCTGGATTTTTATGCAGGAATTCTGTTATATATAGTTGAAAACTTTAATTTTAAACTATTTTATATGATTATATATAATATTTTCAGGAAGAAAACAAGTTAAGTAGTGAACCTATTCAGATTTTGTTGGAATATTGTTTCAATATATGGCAGAGGTCTGATTATAACGTTGGGCATGATGAAATATGTGCCCTTAAACAAATTGTCTAATTATGATTCTAATGAGAGCTTGCAATGAAAATCCAGTTGTATTTATAATTTATTTATTAACAACCATTATAAATATGTTTTTTAATAAGATTATTTTTTTGTATTAACTGTATGTTTTGTTTGTTTTTGAAATACATAGCAGCTACCAATTATGATCATTATAGCGACATCCAGCTGTTTTGGTGAAGGAAGACCCCAGACACATGTCAGGGTAGAACCACCAGTGCATCACAAGTCAGCTGGAAGACCTTCCCACATTAAGTCCTTTGCCCCGAACGGGACTTGAACCCAAGCGGTGAGAGGTCGAATTTTGTATTAATATTTTATTTATTAATAACCGTAATAAATGTTTTTGATAAGATTATTTTCTAAGAAAACAAGTCTATTGATGGTCCAAAGACAAATTGCTTGTGACTGATAAGCAGATAGTGCAGATCCTGATCAGCCAACTCACTGCAGGTGCTGGCAGATCAGGATCTACAATGCCTGCCTAGACATGATCAACCACTGGTTAGTGGGTTTCAAGTTAAGTTGTTAAATAACAATTAGATCAGGGACCAATTATATAAACAGTGGTTAAATTTTAACCAATGGTTAAAGTTTGGTTACCTAATACATTTTGGTTAACTTGCTGCTTAGCTATTGTATAAATGTTTTTGTTAATTTTACCGGTTATAATTTTAACCATTTTTGGTTAACTTTAACCATTCTCCCAGTGGTCTGTAAAATTTTTAACCAAAAACAAATATGGCCGCTCATTTACCAGAACCAATTAGAATGTTGCATTGTGGGATACGTTGGCTGTTTTAACTTTTTTTTAAAGTAAACAGTTTGGTTAAGTAACAATACAGTTAACAGCCTTTATACAAATAGATAATTACTTTGGTCAACTAACCAAGGAAGTTAAGGTTAACCAGTTGTTAGAAAATAACCAAATGTTAGCCTTAACCATTGTTTATACCATTGGGTGCTGATCTATTATTGGAAAGAAGGTTTAGAGTTATGTTGTTAAATAACAATTTAGCATGAGAAAGAATCTAATTTATGCATTATTCACATTTGTATTATTGTTGATTATGAAGTTATTAATTTCAATTATATTCTACAAATGTAAACACAAAATTTAGAATCATCAGATACAAAACATGCACATATATTGAGAATAGGAAGAGGAAATGCATCAAAAAGTGCCTATATGTAAATTATTTCATGGTACATCAGATCATTTCTCGCTGTTATAAGCAAATCGTTACAATAGATGATTCTATATGTATAAAAAAAACATGTCAAAAAAAAAAAAATGTGTATACAAAATAAAATATTTCCCAAAAAGTATCAGGGCTGGAAAAAAATTCTATTCAATGACTATCCCGGACTAATAACCTGGATAAAAATGATTTGTCTGAAAATTTGTGTCGTTTTCAATTAACGAACACAACAACACTTTTGTCATATCTGCAGCTAACAAACAAGGTATAATAACATGTTGTTTCTTTAATTTTTTTGTCTAGAATCATTTGTGTAGGTGCTTGCAATGTACATGTACTGCCTTTATGTGTTGTTGATAAATTCTCCTGGTTAAAATTGATTGTTGCTAAGTAGAAACCGCTGTTTATTTGTCGCTTGTCCGACTGCCGATTTATGACTTGTCCGCGACTATTTAAATGATCAATGACCAGTAGCCTGAGAACGCATTTTGACTTGTCCAGGACATTGGGCCTACCGTATTTTTCCAGCCCTGAGTATATGCAATAAAATAATTGTCAAGCATAGAATATGAGTACACAAACTGATACATTAGACTTACAAAAAAATAAAATTCTAAGACACTTGTTTCTAGCCCATATACATTTTAGCACAGTCATAGTTGACAAACTTGACAATTTCTGACAATATGTATAGCTTGTATAAATGTTTTATGTATAATATATTAAAATAACAGGTCAATTAAATACATGCAACGGTTCAATGTAGACAATAACAAATCATGGCATTACTAAAGAGAATATTAGTCCATAAAATCTTGCTCTGCCAAATAAATTACCAAACATACAAACGTAACAGTGTTTTAAATGATTTTATTCCTTGGACAATGAATTATAATTTTTCTTAATATTTTAAGGTCCCTAATTAAAGATATTGTAAACTATTTTTTTTACACCTTCTTAAATAGAACTATATTTTCCAAGCATTTTTACGATATTTATCTCTCTTTCCTTAATTGTTTTAAAGCCTTATCAATACAATTCCTGTTAGTTTGAGTAAAAAAGAAAGAAAAAATATAAATAACCGGAAAATCTTTCACACAGGCACTCCCCACATATCCTACAAATTGATATGACTTGAGGGTTGACCAAAAACATCACAAAACAATAACATTAGCAAGATAGATAAATATGAAGACAACTGAATTTGGTGTCAAAATATTTTCCTACCCAATTTTCATTTAATTATTACAACACCTCGTCATGATAAATGGTTTTAAGAGATATTTGTGAAACCTTTTTTTTGTACTGATTATACAAAGTGATGAATGAAATGATGAGTACATAAAATATTAACTTTTTATCCACATAGTTTGGAAAGCATTTTTATCATTTATGGGTAAATTACAAAAAAATAAGCACACTTGATTTACAGTCTGGTGTTACTCACTACTCTACATAATGGATTAACTTGTCATGATTACAAAAATCATTGTATTCTTTTTAGACGAATCACATTACAGTGGCACAAATATCATCGTCGGAGCCCACGTCTGCTGAATACGTTTCACTCCATTTACAAACCATGGGATTTTTATCTATGATATCGCCATATTGAGTTAAATTTAGGTAGATATCAGCCAATCAAAACAATGCTTACATTTCTGCTACTCTTACGTGTGGAGGTAGCTAAGCATCTGGAAACTTGGAATTCTCTTTGCATTTATGACATCATTTTGGGAGAAAGGCCAAAACAATGAAAGAACAAGCTTTATCACTGGACAGAAATCTTCATCATATTATGAAGCGACCAATGAAATATCATTGCAAGAAATTAGAAAAAGTTAACTTAATATCCCATGGGTGCTGAATGGAGTGTAACGGAATGGATCAGTTGTGGTTGACGATGCCCACATATGGTCAGTTTAGCAATGTCAATGATTTTTGTGGAGGAAGATCTCAGATAAATGACAAAGTTGAAGCACTGGTACACTACAGAAGAACCTTGGATTTGAAGTAAAGCGATGAGAGGCTACGAAGTCAAGAAAGTTATTCATCCACAGTTCTACCCTCAATCACAGCGCCTCTATATTCATGTCATATGCTACAATATATTGTTGTTGTTAAAGCCTCATAAAATTTCTTTTTTATACATTAGCTACTCTAAGAGTTAATATATTTATAAGCAAGAAAGCCATCTTTATTTAGTATATGTCAGCAGAAAGACATAATGCTTTAGTATGAAAGAATATAGAGTACAGAATAAAGTTGTTATACATGAAATAAAAATTGATGAGATTTCAAAGGAGACATAGTTTGCATCTAAGAAGCCCTTTCTTCTATGTGACAAAATAACAGTACCTTAATTTTGCTACTGCACTTTAAATCCACTTCAATTAAAAATAATTGAGTTCAGTCTATATTTCTTATTCTTGTATCTAGTAAGATGGAAAAAATATTTTAAATTTATGAAAGATATAGCATTTTATGCTTCAGAAAATCTCATATAGGGTCTGCTAGATCCTACTGATGAAATGAGAAGCTTAGGTATTAAAAGGGCACATTGGTGAAAAGGTAATTGTCTCCCTTATTAGTCAATATCTGAAGGTATTCCAAACAGTAGGTAGGTCCTTGTAGTTGAAATTCTTGGACTTTATCCCCTGTTCTTTTGAAGTTATTGCAATAACAGTGAATTTCTTACTCTAGCATAAATATAAGATTAAAATTAATTTAAATACTTACAGAGATCTGTTATTTAAAAAAGAAAAGGGACATGTTTAATGATGATGGTTAACCTGGATCTCATAAGAAAGGCTGAAAAGTCAACATACACTCTATGAAGCACAAGCATAAAAACCGAGTAAAAAAAATGAAAGGACCCACTTGCATTTAGGCATTCTTCAGGGAAGACTATTCATTGATGTCTCTCATTCTACACAAAAATGCCATTTTATTCATACTTGTTACAGTTTTTCTTCATATCAATAAAGGGTCTTAAATGTTTAGCATAACTACTGCTGAAGTCTGCTTAGCCAATGTTTTCTTCTGGAATGTTCTGATAAATAGACTTTTTGCTCATAACATATTTCTAAACCCTTATTTCTTATATTCATTATGCTTAATTTAGCATTTCCCCATATTGATCATTACAAATCAGTAATATCTCATGAGTGGTCATGCTTAATTCAATATTTACCAAATGATCATGATAAATCCCTTATTCTCGTAATGATCAGGCTAAATTTTATTATTCCCCACAGACCAGACCAAGTCCTATATTTCCCCATTGTTCATTCTAAATTGTGTTGTACATGATCATTCTAAATCCTGTTTTTTTCTATCGATCATTCTAAATCCTGATTTTTTTCTACTGATCATTCTAAATCCTGATTTTTTTCTACTGATCATTCTAAATCCTGTTTTTTCTATCAATCATTCTAAATCCTGTTTTTCCCCATTGATCAATGTAAATCCTGTTTTTCCACTGACGAAGCTAAATTCTGTTTATCCATTGACCAAGCTAAGCCCTGTTTTCCCAATTGACCAAGCTAAATCCTGTTTTTTTCCGCTGATCAAGCTAAACCCTGTTTTTTCATACTGATCATGCTAAATAAATGATTTCTCTTGGAGATCATGAAAATGTCTAACACTGACAATGATAAATTGAAATTTTCTCTTATTTATTATGCTAAATTACTCATTTCACACGATCATGAAAAATCAATTATATCTTACATTAATCATCATTACTTAATTTTTATTGTGACAATTTTAATAGAGAATTTTGCAGGAATTTTTTTTGAGAGATATATTTATGCTTATTCTCGCTCAGCCTGTTCAAGAATCAAACACAATCAGATTACAGCATTTTTTCATCTTTTTGTGAACGGGCCTGATTCTGGCAAAACTGTGCATTTTTGCATCATGACATCATGTAAATTGTGAAAAAAAAAAGTTGGGAAAAATTCTTTTGCGAATTTCAATTAACAACAGTAAATTGATTTATTGTTCACATTAAGAAAGTATAGGATTAACCCTTTAGCGTTCTTATTACCCTGGTATACTGCTGATCTGATGACGTTGTTTTAACCTAAAACAGTGGAAAATTTCCGTAGTCTGTGGAAGCTGTTTTGATTGTTAAAATTTTGGACTTAATTATAAATTGCACCGATTTACATTGCTCTACAGTGGTATGTGACGATTAAAATGACAAGTAAAGTTAAAAAGAACACACATATAAGACAAAATGGTTGAATATTGACATGTTTTTATAATTGAGATGGGTCGAGTGAAGACAGGGAGCTAGTCCTGTTATTTGTGAACAGTATCTTTTGGCAGACTCTTTCAAAGAAGGAAAAAAAAAAAAGGCTGGGTGAGAAGGCTAAAAAAGGTTATGTACAGTGAACAGATCAATATAACTCGGACAACCCCAATACATGCGTTACCTGTGTAACGCTTTCACTCAAAACTGTTCATGGTCATGAAATCATCATATCACAGATCATATGAAAAGTACACATTATAATGTATAGAATACGTATGAAATGAATGACTTATACTGGTGTAACTTTTAAAAATACTGCCGTAAACAGTCCACATATTACATCATGTTGCAGTAAAAGGTATTACTTCTTAGTTATGCTTGACTTTGTGTTCAAGCAATAATAAAAGGTAAATGATTTTTTTCAAGTGTCATGATGGTAGCCAGCTACAGTTATTAAGACAATTATACAATTTTCTAAAGAATTCACTTTTAAGAACACAATGTATCTTTTCTTAATATTAGACTAAAATATATTTGACATTCATTTACAAAGGAAAAATAATACATGTTTATTAACATGATTATTGACTATATATGTGTAATCAAACCACTGGTAGAGAAAGACTACCATTACATTAGGCTTTACAGCCTTGGGGTGGCTTTATGTATATTATTGAGACATCCACAACCCTTTAAGATTATACATCTTCAAAATGTTGTCAGTTTGAAAGTATAGAAGTGCTTGCACAAATTAAAACTTCAAAAACCCAATCACACTTTGTGAATTCAAAGTGGTAACCTAATGTGTAGAATAAAAAATGTGAAGATTTAAAGAGAATACAAATATGACTAAGCTGTGAATTTCACCAGTAAAAGTTTAAATAACACACACAAAAAAAAAGTAAATCGCTCCAAAATCAAAATTAACATGTAAAAGCAGTTTTAACAAAAATATCTACATATAAAAACTACGCTTACATATAAAACTTGATATTTACTATGATCTGTTCCTGCAATGTTAATTCGACTTCACGTGATTGGTCAAAGCTTCCAGCTGATTATTATTTCCATTTACGTACATCTTTTCCTTTTTCGGCTTTGATACGAGATGTCGAAGAAGATCATTTCGCAGAAGTCTCCAGAATAAGACGGGGTTAATAACGTTCATCACAAAGATGGATAAGCACAGACAACGATAGTAAAACACCGGAACATAATGGTACTCTGTGAATATCCCGTATGATATACGGCACAGTGAATACCCGCGGCAGAAGAAGAATGTCAAGAGATTAGTAAAGCACACGGATCTGTAGAACTTGTTGTCGAACTTGAATTCAAGCATGTGAAGGAGTTTTCTTGAATGGAGGAAGAAACTGTTGATCTCTGCCATTAGAGCCAGACAGTTGTAGCCAATACACATCTTGCAGTGCACGTTGTACCAGAACATTGAAACAACCTATTAAGAAGAAGGTTAAACAAAAATATGAGACTTTTCATAAAAAAACAAAAGGTGTAAAAATATTTGTACAAGCAACAACAAATAATTATATCATAACAATTTCTGCAAAACTTAATTGAAACAAGGGCATTTATTGATAATAATAACCAAAAACCTGTATTGAAAATGGAATTTTCAATACTTTCAGAGTTCTCATAAAATTAACAAAATTCCAGGACAATTCCCTGACAACAAGAACCTTGAATTTCCCAATATGACTTAGGACATTAACCAGGTTTAAGAGGAAGAAATTGTTCACATAGGCACTGAAGATTGAATTTTGATAAATTACTTGCTTTAACAACTTGTCCCAAATGTTGAATTTTTCAATAAGGTCATACAGTTCTGGAACCGTAACAGTTGTCACACGATACGATGTACGCACGGTACGATTGCATTCGATGTACGATACCATGTGCGGTTTTTACACGATACCATACACGTTACGGTTCGATACCATACACGATATGCATTACGATAGAAAATCTACACGTTACGATGCGATGCGGTGTACGCTTCGATACAGCATACTGTACTGTTCCGTTTACGTCACGTTACACGAAATACCATGGCAAATGCGGCATGTTGTTAAAGTAAAGGTTCAATCAGCCTATTTATACTGTACCAACTCGGTTAAGTCCAAATCGTTCTGCCCCAATCGGCCCACTTTCAGCGCATATAGGCGGTAGTGTTTTCACATCTTTCAAATGAGACAACACAACTATTTCTGTCTAAATGGTAAAATGTGTACGCAAATGATAAGTAAGTGACACCATTATGATAGCCTGCTTAAACATTGAACAATTGTGTAAAAATGTACCATGTTAAGACAAATTAATTTAAATCTGTAATTTCCTAACATTCTTACACCACTCTTCTATACACATATATTTCAATTTTCTACCCCTATTCCCCGCATTCGTATCTGCGTTTTACTGAAGTGAAATTTAACAGCCAGATTATGTGTGCTGGGATCTTCATACATGTATGACATGTCTTCAGACCGGATGCAGGTGTTGTGCACTACAGCTAAATGACCACTGCCCGTCTAATTTGAATAGAAACGTTGTGTCATAAAAGTGGCAATCTGTGTGGGGGCTTATAATCGCTCTCGTGAATTGTAGGTTCATGTACCGAATAACCTACATAAATGGACTAGCTGCTAGAAAATAAATAACAACAGAAATATACCATTGTCTCATACTCAACCCTTTTTCAAGCACTATTTAAATAAAAAAAATCGGTAAGGAACAGTAGAATATGGGTCAATCGGGAAAAAACTTAACAAACTAAAAAGATAGAAACAGAGCTATTAAATAATAATTATATCATTATGAGACAAAATTGGACTAACAACCGACAAATTAACACCTCCACTTAATCCTTTCCATGTAGGGATCAAATCCATTAACGTTAAAACAAATTTAGAAGACGTAATCGACGTAATTGATAAGATTATTCCCTTAGTAAAACTTAACTCAAATACTGAGTACTGAGATATCGCTACCCACATCCACATCTACACCGACGGTAGCAAGGATACAAACAAAAAAGCTATAGGAACATGAGTTATTATGATTGAAAATCAACAGAATAAATAAACAAGGCCAAAATAAAATTAAACACTAGACATGCTATATTTAGATGCGAACTGTTAATTATAACCCATAAAATGTGTTCAAATAGAACAAAATTGATCAACAATAAATATTTACCC
This sequence comes from Sinonovacula constricta, assembly GCA_007844125.1. Lineage (NCBI taxonomy): Eukaryota > Metazoa > Mollusca > Bivalvia > Cardiida > Solecurtidae > Sinonovacula > Sinonovacula constricta. The sequence goes on along the minus strand of CM017571.1, from coordinate 8,509,446 downwards.
CGGCTCCCTTATTTATTTACAAACATTTCATGGTTAAATATGACTAGACTCAGACTCGGATCCAGCTACCTAGGTGAAGAAAGTAAATCCTCGCCCCCCGCCCCCGACAAAGCAGAACTAATAATACGCGCTCTTAATCTTTTTAATAATAAATGCATTTCATTAAATATTTAATTAATAATATAGGATAACACCTACATAAACTGAATTAATACAATGTCCAACCGATATCATATCCAAATCAAACAATGACTAAAGTTTCAAAACCCACAAGACACGTGATGGGGTGAAATCTCTTTAAAATCTAAACATTCCTAATAAACCCATTCTCTGATTGGCTGGACCCCAATTTGGCGGAAGATTATGACTGCTCTTTGTTTAAAGGCATTACACCTCTAAGAAACTGTTTCTTAAAATTTTCACCATTAAAATGCTTTCTACTCCTGATTAGAGCTGGCACTTTTTGAACTAAAAGTGAACATGAAATCGGTTGATTATGAACAAATAACACATTAAGTTACACACTAGTTACGAGGATGTTTTAAAGTGAAAAAAGTATGGGAAAAGTGTGCGAGTAGTTAAGCTTGGGTTGGTGATTCAGTTAGTTTAGTATATCGTATATAATATATATTTTAGTAGAGAATTAAATGTATTTAATGTATTTAATATCTTCTAGGTATTAAAGTGTTGCATTTTTATTAAATCTGCCTTTTTCTGCTGGTACAAAAAGCAAAGACACGTGTGAATGATATAGGTCTTTGTAGCTAATCTCTTGCTATTGTGTGCTGCTTTAACCAAAACAGCATGGGGTTAAAGTATTTCTCTCTGTCACAGTAAGGACAGTTCCTATTGGTGAACTTGCATTCTTTACCAGGGCAGCTTGATCCTAGTTTTAATTAAAAAAAATATTCCAAACTAACGATATTGGGGCAGTAAATATTGAACTTAGAGTCCTACCAACATATCCGAATATCTGAATTTGTGCGTTATTTATTATATTTATTTAATTAATTATCGCTCTTTCTCCATGGCTTGGTATCCACCCTAGTTTTATAAAGGCATTGAGGTTTTTTGACAGGAGACTGTAAAGACTATATTTGTCTGCTGACTTGCTTGACTTTGCAATGATTAGATATTATATCATTTGCTATTGTTACCCCAACGGTATTCTTTTCAGTATCCATACTGACATTAAGGTACATGTCTATGTGCGCTAGTTATTTTAGGAGAGTATGTAAATGGCTTCATCATCCTAAAAAGACTTACAAAGGACCATTTCGTTATAAGAGGAAATCGATTTAAGAACAGACCAATTAACACCTCCGGTCAACACGTTAAGGATCAAACCAATCAACATAACGAACGGCTAAAAATCCTACTTCCTTTAAGATTAGTGGTGTCATAAAAGTGTCACCAATTAATCGGAATTAACACACGCGCACGTGATTGGCAGGGCGGGAAAATGTACGGAAATTAAGAAGGCATGATGACAGATGTTTACTGTTATCTATGATACTAGCACACTGTTTTGACAAACACATTCACACCTTAAACGTTTGATCGCATCACTGGCAGAAGAATAGTTATATTAATTTGTTTGCTACACTTGTGAACGTACTTTTATTGAATTTTCTTCGAGCACTGAATTGCTTTTATTTATTTATTTAAATTCGCATAAATGTGTATACAATTTGCACGTTTAAAATAATTGGCGAAGAGACTATACATGTATCAGTGTTGATTGTGCCTAGCGATGACATAGGTAAGCTAGCTTTACAATTAACTAACTTGTCGGAATATCAGAGATGATTCCACACGGTCCAATCATTCATTGTATATGAGCCGTATCATTTGAATCCCATATTTTCCATAACTTGACATAGAGCTAGATTATGTTTATTCCTATTACGTCTTACTGCTCTTTATTTTTTCATAAAAGCGTGGGCAAATAACCAGAATTCACGAATATTTCCTAAACACCCATTCATATTCAATCTACGCATATTTTCATTCAAGTAATAAGTTCAAGGTGTGCAAAATTAATTTGCTCATCAATAGTATTCATGTACCGGAAATGTAATATATAGTTTAGTTTCTGTTTAGAACCATTAACTTCTTTTTGTATTTGTGAAGCATTTGTTATGACATTTAAATTTCCTGTGAACTTTTGTATGAGCATGATAATGTCATCAGAAAAATGTCACAATATATGTATCTTTGTATCAAAGAAATATTAGAAGGCACAGTGCAATTCTCCTTGTGTTACGTTACCATACTATACGTTCCGTTACGATACCACGGTCTTGTCATAAGCGTTACGTTCCGATAGATGTACCATTTACGATAGGGCTCGTTACGTTACTTCACGATAGGCCTATTACGTTACACGATACGTTACGTTACCATACGATACGTTTACGATAGAAATACGCACGATATACGATGTTTTGGACAACTGGTACGGTGCCAGGACTGTATTTACATATACAGAAGCCAGGCGCGTATCTGGGCCGTTTTGGAAGTTACGCACAATTACAAGGGATATAACCTTTGAAGTAATACTTTTGAATATATTGGATCTTTTCTAATGAATAACATGTAAAATACGGGCATGCGAGGAACTTAACGCAAAATATAAACGACTAAAATCCCGACGTGTATAAGTTTAGTCATTTTAAAACTTTTCAACTTGATTAGTGTGGTAATAAGATTTTATAACAAAGAAACTACGGAAATAAAATATATCATTCTTAACCCGGGTTAGGCATCGACTTTTTTAGTGTTTTGGTACTTTTAGATTTTCAATTTCTCAAACGGAGGTTACGCACATGCGTAAAGTGCGTAATGGCAGAAACGCCCCTGACAGAAGCGCAAACTTGTATATTTTCAAAGAATAAAGGCTTATTGGTGATGAAAATCTTACCGCAATATGGTGGGCCACAACCTCCCAGCTTGCCAAGAGTTTTCTTCGATACATAAGATCAAGGAAATCATACACAAAGTACCCTGCAAACAAAACAATACTGATTAGGATTCAAATAGCAAAGAAACAAGAGATGTCGCAGGACAGTACGCTTGACTTTTCGAGTGTTTGACATAAGGTACCTGTAAGCTTGATAGTACTTGCTCACACTAAAAACACCGGCACATATGTGCAGCAACATTTTTTAAGTAAAGTCAGGGCAATATATAGCAGCAAATCAAACCTGGAATTATTAAACTTGATAACATGATCATCAGTCAACCTGTATGATCACTGAGAAGACATAAGTGAAGTTTTATTCTAATCTATAATACACAGGTTATCGAAATATGAGCTAGACAGAACTTGCATGCAAACTTCAACTTGAGCACTCTAGGTGGCAACAATCCATTATGTGACTGGAAAAGATGTCCTATTTCATACAGGAGAAGTCTTCAGGAGTTTAAAAAAAAAACAATTCTGCGGAAAACAAATCTCAAAACAAGGTTAGTGACATTTTGCATTTTAAAGCAAACAAACTAAAACAATCTGACCAGTTGTTGTTGTTTTTAATTCTAGCAAATCTTAAAAGAGAGAAAAATATTACTTAATGAGAAAACAAAGTGAATAAGATTCATAATCATGCCACGATACCAGATTTTGAACGATTTAACAATTTTACATAAATGATAAAGTGGAAACTGTTTTTCTATTTTTAGTAATGGTGACCATGACCCGACTGTCCCCTAATCCAACTCCGAGCTAGGTCTTCATGCAAGCTTGCTATATCCAAAGTTTCAGCAAGTTGGTTAATCCAAACTTAAGTTATTTACTAGAAACTATTTTTCTATTTTTAAAAACAGTGACCTTGACATTGACCCAACTGGCCTAGATCCATTCCCAAGATAGGTCTTCATGCAAGCTTGCTATAGTTTATCCAGTTTCAGCAAGTTTGATTTATTCGAATTGAAATTGTTAACTGGAAACTTGTTTCTATTTTTAGTTAATAGTGACCTTGACCCAACTGGCCCCAAATCTGATCTTAAGCTAGGTCATCATGCAAGCTTGCCATATCCAAAAGTTTCAGCTAAACAAGTTTATCTAAACTGAAGTTATTGACCGGAAGCCCTCTGTTTGACGCTGCCTGCCGGCCACACCCCAATCTAACAACCAGGATTTTAGTTGAAAACCTAGATAAAAAAAATATGTAAGCTTGTTAAGTACTTATCATCATAATCATTATTCAGGTTCCCTAACAACTATTCGTCAAATACGTCATCGTTAAACTGCATATATGCTTAGAGCATGCTTAGAGCATAGGTATCATGTTATATGTAATTTGTTATTGCATTTTTATTTATTCATATCAGACTTATCATGCACCATTTGTTACAAACCCAGACATATATACTAAATTCTTAGTTTTTTTGCTTATAACTTAAACTGCATGTTATGTTTTATAATAAAAATCAATTAAGAATAATTAGCAAAGATGGTAGATCCAAGAGCGAACTAACTGACTAATATGGACCTTTAAATCTTTAATTTTAAATATACAACAGCCATGAAGGACTCTACATTTTGCTGCACTTTTTTTACAAACCAACAAAAAGAATTTTTTTATAATTGTTGATGACGATAACAAAAACGTGTCACTGTAATTACTCCAAACATTTGACATTGTTTGAGTTACAGCATACAATAACAAGAGACCGTCAAAGATGGTAGATGCTCCCTGGATGAGTATTTTGCCACAAAAAAAAGTTTGTTGTATAACTATGGGTGGATTTTGTAAATGGAGTAGTGTTATAAAATCAGACCTGTACCTATGAAGGTTGAAGGGAATGGCTATTTCAACATACAATAACAAGAGACCATCAAGGATGGTAGTTGCTTCCTGGATGAGTATTTTGTCACAAAAAACAGTTTGTTGTATAACTATGGGTGGATTTTGTAAATGGAGTAGTGTTATAAAATCAGACCTGTACCTATGAAGGTTGAAGGGAATGGCTATTTCAACCACTGAGTCAGCTTGGGGAACAATGGAACTGGTCATACTAACAATGGCAAAGAATTCAAGAAATGCAATTCATTTAGTATTGCATTTACTAAGGTAAACTGATGGACATAATTTTGCTTTAAGGTCAGACGGTTACCTTGACCTTTAAGGTAGCAACCAAAATTCCATACGTGACAATTTGTCTTGATATCTCGATCATTTATGTGCAATACTTTTAAAATGTGAATGCCAATAACATTGTAATGGGCCGGACATGATTTTGCTTCACTGTCACACTGTGGCCGTGACATTCAAGGTAGCAGCCCTAATTTTGCATGTGACACGTCTTTTCGATATGGTGATCATTTCTGTAAAATAATCTTAAAATCCAACTATAAATAACAAAGTTTTGGACCAGACACGATTTCGCTACATGCTGTGACCTTGACCTTCAAGGTAGCGACCCGAATATTTGTGCACAACATGTTGTCTCAATATGACGATCATTTCTCTCAAATAATTTAAAAATGCAACTTTAAAAAACAAAGTTATGGGCCAGACGTGAATGCGGGAAGGACTGACGGACAACCCGGCGACTATATGCTCCCCCCCCCCCTTCCCCGAATTTTCATTCAGGGAGCATAAAAACATTTGTACCTTAAATTTACCAAAAATATAAACAATGCCAGTTTTAAGAGCAGCTAAAGGTAAAGTCCTTCTTCACTGTTTTATATTTCGAAAACGGCTGACTGGGCAAAAAAGAATATGTGTTTAAAGAGACTGTTTTATTGGGAAAATTTCCTATCGGAAAAAAATTTACTGAATATAATCTGGATCTACACTACTTGCCAATGCCAAAATCAATATATGCTAAGTAGGCTGAGTGTGTCACCTGCAGGTTTTACTTACCTGTTGAGAAAGCGATCATGAGGTATGTAAAGTAGTTGATGTGATGGACTAAATCATCCAGGAGCTCTGGATAAATGTAGAAACTGAAACAGAAATAAATAATACCTATTTAGGCATTGTTTTAATTTTGTTTATAAAAAATCATTGCCTACACAATTTGGTCATCATGGCATCTTCCAGGTATTATGCGTACAGAAAAGCCATCACCTAATATAAACACCTTAGTATTAGTGACAATATATTGCAGGCCAGCTGCATAACTACCTTACATGGAAGCCCACATTCATTCATCAGTGTCAGATCAGATAACCTTACAAGTATACCATATCAAGTGCACAAAAGGCCTACAAAGATTGTCAATAATAAAGGATGGTCCAAGGGGCTTACATGATCTATAACAAAATAACAGCAAATACTTTTCAAGGCAGCATTAAAGTGAGGACTGTGTGTTGCAGTGTTAGTTGGATGGGATTTGCCAGCTTTTTTTCCGATGCTGTGCAGTGACATTTTAATCATTATAGCACAGGGACACTAATGAGGTGCCCAGGGACTGAACCTGGCGATCCATTATACTGACACCAACGAGTCAGGCGTAATGCTGTCCACTTAACCCCTAGCGTGAGGAGGGAAGCCACTACTACCAACTTTAAAGCAGGGCTCCCGCTGGCATGCGCCAAATGCGCCATTGGCGCAACAACAAAAAAAACTGGCTTTTTTTTTTCAAAACTGGCGCATCCTTATGGCGCACGATTTTTTCGGCATTATTTTTTGTTAATCGCTAAGTGACCAAGACTGGTAACCATTTCTAACTTTTTTTCCGATGCTGGTAACGAGGAGAAGCTCGATAGCCAGTCAAGCTTGCGCGGCAGCCTTCACCTTGAGGGCATTGTTGTGTTGACATGTTGTGTACATAACTGTCGAATAAACATCGTCTCAGGGAAGAATTAGTGTAATTTGCGAGACGATAATAAAACAGCCAGTCGAATGTTTGTTGCAATCATTAATTGGACAGTACCGGATTGTCGATTAATTACAATTAATGATTAATTTACAAATGTTTATGTAAATAAAATGTAAAAAAGAAACTTCACGTTGTTGTTTTTTCATTCTCAATTTAATAACACTACAAAAAGTATATTAAAATAAAAAGAATTGCGTGTTAACAAACATACATATACATACTACAAAAATAACATTAAAATTGACGCGTAAATTTGGCTCATAAAAATGGCTCATGAAATAAAAAAGTGGCCCATAATTTTCAAATTTGGCTCATTGGTTGGCTCGGACCAAAAAAACCCAGGGGGAGCCCTGTTAAAGTCTTTGGTTTGACCCAGCCGGGGTTTGAACCCATGACCTCCCGATCCGCAAGTTGACACTATACCATCTGAGCTATTGCGGTCGGTGGTATCTGACACATCCAGTAAATTGAGTGTTTCCTGTCAGTGTCAAAGTCTATATTTAGCAGAAATTCCCAATGTTTTTAAAAAAAGGTTAGAAAATGATGCAAATTCATATTTTTTTCAAGTCAGTTACCACTGGAGTTGTGATAAAAAGGTGTCTAAACTTAAAGCCAAGACTGTGCTCAGTTGGTATTCACAAATGCCTTAAGACAATGGTTTGTAATTTTTGCATGTGAATGATGTTTCTAATATATGCGAATCAGAGGACACAACATTTTAAGACTAAAAGTTTCTGTTTTTGGCATGCAAACCGGGAAGGTGGGACCTACACTGTCAAGGCCTTGATAAGGTTAATAAGATCAGTTTGCTGCTTTGTGATTTCCCATAAGGGCCAATTTGAACGTCATTGTTATGAAAAGTTTAGTTTTGGTGGTGTTTTTTTATTTGTAACATCACACTATCACAATAACTGCCTGACTGGTGACATCTAGATAATAATTGTCTAAGAAAGACCCCTGTTAAATATCTGAGTAGAATCACCGATGCACCGCAGGTCAACTAAAAGTCTTCCCCACATGAATGTTCTTTCCCCGACCAGGACTTGAACCCACACGGTGAGGGGCTGAGGAGTTACAGGTCTGTTGACTCATACCACTCAGCCACTGGCACCATTTCAGTTTTGGGAAACAAATAAAGGCAAACTATGTTATTTAGGGACAAACAAGAAATAACTTTCAATGATATCATACATATGCACCACCAAGTTTACACCTGAAAAAAAAAAAAGATGACCCTTGGTTTGTGTAAGAGCACAATAGATAGTTTCCACATCAGTGAAAATCCCTTATTGTGGCAGCCATCTTTGATGGTATCAGACAGTTTGGTCAAAAAATATTTTCTCAAATAACCAGATAGGTCATTGATACCTGAAAAAGGTCTAGCAAAATGCTGTTCATTGATGCCAAAGAATTTTGTGAACAGCCAATGATTAATCCTCGCTTGTCATTGCAAACAGATATTTCCTATCTGAGCTATGCTGCAGAGATAGCTATTTTTAAACAGGAAAACCTTGTGACCATTTACTCAGGGTTGTCATTAGGAGGCGGCTGGCGGCCAATTTGACCACCTAAAATGAAAATCGGGCCGCCTCAAATTTGAAGGGAAAAAAAGAAAATCAGTCAAGAGCATGCCCCCGACCCCACTAGCAATGCTTCGTGTCTTTAGCGCTCGCATAGCCTAGCCTCCTCAAATGTTAATTGAGCCTGCTCAAAATATTTCTAGTGACAACCCTGTTTACTTTCATATAGTCATCCGGGTAATCTGCTGTGACGTCGCTATCTATTTTTAGCAGAAACCACTATCACAGACATGTGATATTCCCTTGGTCCCAAAGAGGGAGACTTAGGCTCCCAGAGAGGGAGATTGGGGTTCCAGGGAGGGAGATTTCCGTGAATGTGCGTTAAATTGACTGTGTGGCTTATTTCTATTTGTAAAACAGTATTTTTTGTCTTTTTTATTAATAATAATAGTAATATTACAATATTTTAAAATGAATTTTGGAATATATCTAGCATTTTTTAGTTTACTATCTAGACATAAATTGTATGCTTTGGTTTTAAGCATGTGGCCTTCAAAAACAACAGCCAAACATAATATAAACAAGTCAAGTGTCAACAGCACTTACTAATGAATTGAAAAAAGGTTTCCAAAGAAATAATGAGTATGCAAGCATAAAAATAGTTTATTTAATTTGTAAGTTAGTGACAAAAGAGTTTTGATAATTATAAAATATTAGTGGTAAACACATTGATACCATTACTTTCTAAACAAAGTTAAATGAATTTAGAATACATAAAGACATTATACTAATCAAGAATAAATAGCAAACAAGTGTTTTTCTGTGACAAAGTAGTAAATAGATATCGGTCCTGTTGTTTTTTTTTACATATATAAACTACATACTAATGTAAAAAAAGTTAAAATTATTTTACATTAATTAAAGAAGTCATCTTTCGACAATGTATGATGTAAACTGATTTGAACTACCAGGAGTTGAAATGGAAAATATGTTTTGAAAAGTGTCCAAGGTTGGCATTTTATTTACCGTTCATGCACAAAATAAAATGGTATCAACTGTCACGAAAACCATTTACTTTTATGATAAATGTATATTTGCAGGAAGAAGACAAATTTTCTTTCAAATAGAAACAACACTATTGTAAAGTAAAGAAACGTTTACTCCTCTTAAAAAGCTAAAGTCAAAGTAGGCTTTACATAATGTTGGGAAATGTTCACCATTTCTTAGATTTGATCTGTTTCAATGTTACTGTGACCCTTGCAGATTTGTCTCCTAATTCCTGCCCCCACATATTTCAGGGCTAGAAGCTTGCCTACATATCTTACACAATATGTTGTTTTGTGAGTGCCGATAATGTCCTAAATAATATGCAGTTAGCAAAAGGCCTTACAAAGTATCAAATTAAAATCATTGATTGTTTTAGTAGCACACTGCACAAATATACATGTTGCAAGCTCTGTGTATTCAGCAGTGTTATTGTTTCACACATTCATCTCTTTCATGCAAACTTGTTTTTATGTTAATTTCATATGCACTTTATTACTTTAACATAATGTTTATTTCCAACCATTACACGCAACAAGTTCTTAGTATAGGTTTAGAATCTAAATTGGTGATTCTTCCAGTCGGTCCATTTGAATTTGGGTCTGCTCATTTTGTTAAATGACTAATCACTTTTATATTTGGCTTGCACGTGAATTCCTTTGTCCTGTGCGTTTTCAAATTTTAGTATATATTGCAATGCTCATTGGACTTTGTCATATATTCTTATTCATGGAAATGAAACCACGATCGCTGGCTTCGTTCGCTCCCTTTGGATTTTAATTCCCGGATGAGTCGCCCATGTAGACACTAACCTTAACATAGTAAAACTATACACAATCGTCTCGGTGTAAGAAAAAGAAAATCAATACTAGAGTAAGTTTCATGAGTACACACGAACGCATCAGTTTCAACATATGCGGTAGTCTGCTGACAAAATGGCGCTATGACGCGATGACGTCACACATATAATTAGCACTAGTTTGTTTTTGTTTGTTTGTAAGGCACGTAGGCAGGTCAGTTGTTAAACGGTTTTGAATTATTCTGTCATGTAATTTGCCTGCATTCAAGTGTATGCATGTCTATTTTTCTACATATTTACATGATTTACGTCGTGTATTTAGAGTACCGAAGTAAACGGAAATCAGAGTACTTGTTTGCAGTCAGGAAGTTTGTCAATCGCAATAATAATGCTGGAAATTATTACATTGGCTTGATAAGGAAAAAAACTGAAGACGTTCAGTCTTATTATCCGGAGCCTGCGTTTGGGTAAATACAAATTAATTCTCATATCACCCTATTAACGGGTTATTGAACATTTACGATTTCGAAGCTCAGTCCTATGTCTTTGTCCGCACGTGCGTTAAGCATTGCTTCCTTTAGTTGTGTAGGAAAATAGAACATGTGACACTGATTGGTCATGATCTCCGGCGTTCACTAAATGGGTGTGGTTATACTGTCAATCAAGGGAGTACAGTTTGTGGCGGTTGCCTTTTAACACCAGGAGGCGGGGCACGAAATTATCGTCGCGACCAATTAACACTTGGTAGGCTCAATGATTGGCAGTGATCTGTTTCGATTAGCTGCGCAAATATACACGCAGATGCTTGTCGCTTGCAGTAGGATATATTGCGTAATCAAATGATCGGCTGGTAGCTACTGTCTGGGCAGTATTTAGGAGGAATGAGATTAAGTCTGTCGGGAACATCAAAGCGGGAGAATTGATGTGCTCAGCGTGAGGCGTGAGACAGACCCTTGATATCGGGAGTCTCCCGGCGAAATCGGGAAGCATCACATGTCTGCTATCATGCTTTTTATAGTGTTGGAAAGACTGAGCATATATTTGTTCATGCTTAGTACAGTTTAACAATCAAGTTAGTGTTCAGAGTAGTGTAAAGTTATAACGTCTAAAGTATGGGTTTATGCAAAAAGTATAATCAGTAAGTAATTTTCAAATGCAGTATTTAGATATTGATATGTGTATTTAATATAGGCAAACTGTTGGATACCACCTTTAAGGAATGTTAGGCATGTATGTATAATCATTACACAGTGAATCATCAGAACCCAGTTTTAGTCACCAGTGTGTGTACTGCATATTTGACACAACCAATAAATTCGGATAAAAAACTGATTTCACTACAAGCAAAATTATATGTGACTTAACGAATGTTACATTCAGCAAAAGATCGATCAATTTGCGATCAATATAGCCTTAATGTTATCAAACAGTCCGACTGTCAACCTGTTGTGATATTGCATAATTTTTGTTAATACAGTAAGCGACAATATTTTCAATGTCTCTTTGCAACCGTATATATAAAGTTTGGAATGTCAAGCGTGGTTATTTGATTGTGCATAAATTTGTCGAATATCTAAGCATACATACCACAGAATGTCCCATGTTCCGCAAATCAAGCCATGAACCCAGGATATCACCAGATTATTCCATCGCCATGCCTCGGCTTTGACCGATTTCGGTTTTCCAATGTAAGACACTATACAATTGAGTATTCCGAAGGAAACTATACTCGATACCATCATATAATAGCCATGTTTCACATCAACTTTATTGTCTGGATCAAAAACAAACTCTGGTTCTGTCATTTTTGCGATTCTACACACTCAAATTGACAAAAACTTTCAGCTCTTCCGGGCCGAACTTCAATGAGTCACGTGACTTTAATGTCGCTTGCGTCCTTGCAAAGATGTAAACAATAAACAGTCGGTGTTGCCAGGTACACTTTTATATGCAGTCAGCTTTATCTTCTTAATATCTACGTTGAGCGAGTCACTGCAAGTTCTCTATTTATCCATGAAATGACCTGTCCGGATTTATGACGCAACAGTATTAAAACAACTAACGAATGATAGAAATATAGCACGGTGAACACAACAAAGCTTGATTAAAAGACGCTTTTCTGTAAATACATATGATGGCATTGGGTTTTAGGGCGCTTAAAAATTAACGTATTAAGAGCGGCTGCTAGAAATACCAGTCAGCACTACATAATATCGCCACTTATTACATTTAATAATGTTGATACGTGCTACATTTAGATATATTTTAAAGACAGGCTTTAAATTAATGTTGTTGTTTTTTATAATTGAACTGCATACAAATATAATTTATTTATGCTTATTATGTTAATTAGTCATGTTATCGTTGAATGCGTTACGTGTAAGTAGTCAAAGAATCAGACTTATTGTTGAACATGATCTTGTTTTGGGATCAGGTCAAATCCAAACTAGCATATACCAAGAAATATAACACTTACAAATATTTTTTTTAAAAATAACTTAAAATGTGGAAAAGAAACAAACTCACAAACCCCACACATACATCGTCTTTTAATGAAGGACTAACATCGGAGGTGCCCGTAACTTTGCACGGGGACTCGTGTATGTGGTAGTTAGCAGTTTACTGTGACAGTTTATTACTGTATTAAAATATAAGTTGTCACGGTATTGTACTAATCACTTCGGCAGATGTGTGTGTCTGTGTCTCTCTCCTCTCTCCCTCTCTGTCTCTCTGTCTTTCTGCCTGTCTCTGTCTCTCTGTCTCTCTCTCTCTCTCTCTCTCTCTCTGTCTGCCTCTCTCTTTCATTCTCTCTCTCTCTCTCTCTCTCTCTCTCTCTCTCTCTCTCTGTTATTGTGGTATTTATGGTATGGTATGGATGTTATTTTGTTATTTATGGTATGTATGTTATGTATGTAATGTATGTATGCATGTACGTGTGTGTGTGTCTGTCTGTCTGTCTGTCTGTCTCTGTCTCTCTCTCTTTCATTCTCTCTCTCTCTCTCTCTCTCTCTCTCTCTCTCTCTCTCTCTCTCTCTCTCTCTCTCTCTCTCTCTCTCTCCCTCTCTCTGTGTTAAGTATGGTATTTATGGTATGGTATGGATGTTATTTTGTTATTTATGGTATGTATGTTATGTATGTAATGTATATATGCATGTACGTGTGCAGGGGCGGATCCAGAGGGGGGCCGAAGGGGCCGCCCCCCCCCCTATTTTTCGACGACCAACAAAAAAAAAAGTGTTATTTTTTTAGTTTTTTAACGCGAAGGTTTTCAAAGGGCTACGACTCTTAAGGCCCGTTTCCACTAAAGTGATAGTTATTCACATTTAGGACGTTCATTTTACTATACACTGACAGTGTCTTGGTTATTGTAGTGTTCTTACGATAATAGGTTTCTTTTCAGTAACCTTAAGATGTCCAAGTCAGTGGATATTTTGCTCTTAAAAGTGAGCAAATAGATAAGGAAATTATGCCCCACAGATGCTTGGAAATCGCATCTCAGCGCATCTAGAATTCAAAATTTTCTGAGGGAGCCCCCTCCAGACCGCTCGCCTCGGATTTCGCGCCTGCGGCCGAATGTTACTCCCTCGCCCCCCCCCCCCCCATTCTGAAATCCTGGATCCGCCCCTGGTGTGTCTGTGTGTGTGCGTACGTGCGTGCGTGTGTGTGCGTGCGTGCATGCATAAGCACTTTAAACCAGCCATGCTGCTGGGGTTAACGCTTTAGGGGCGCTGTTAAAGCGTATTTAAAAATTGCGCGGTTACAGTAAAGCAAGTGTAATAGGCAATATACATAATTTGCAAATTAACATAAGGTATGCGTTTTTAATGTTGACGTATATACCGAATTTTAAGAAAATTCTCAATCCAGTTTTGAATTTATGGATATTTTTTATCTAAAATTGATATTTAAGGCATCTCCCTTTCAGAAATAAAGAAACTCCAAATATTATGTTATATCCTATTTGACTATCATTTTGGAAACAAATTAAAACATTAGACAAAACAATCAAACATGTTACTTGATTGGTTGTTCTCAGACTATCCCAAATATGTAATTAACTGTTTACAAAATCAACACGTTTTATGCTGTTTTTTCCCCATTTTTTCTGCTTACTGTGATTTGTTAAAAGTCACCAAGCTCTTGATTGCCAAACGATTTATTTCAGAGTTGACCACGATGTTCTATAAAGAATTCTGACTCATGCTACAAAATATAAAATGATTTAACCTTATGGTTTTAATTTTTTAGACGTTGAATATATCAGGTAATAAATTTGTAATCAAATTTAGCACAAATAATTCAATTAAAATTCGTTTAAAAAATAAAAAAAATAAAAAAAAATTAACATGTTTTATTCTACATCTGGTACAGGGATGCAGAAAAAAAGTTACTGGGGGAAAAAAACACAGTCGTTCGTTCGTACAGTAATTGGTAAAGTTTATTAAACACTGCAGACTGTGATTATACTAAGTTAATTCCAAGTCGGAACACCTCGGCTTTTAATGACGTAAAATGACCGAGGTGGTCTAAGAGAGTTTATCCCATGACCACCCATGTCTATGGCAATCGGAACACCTCGGATAATTCACGAATCATCTCTCGGATGTATGTAGGTAGTCGGATCACCACGGACATTTCCCTAAATGGGACTTCTTCTGAGACAGACGTCAAAACAAAGTTGGCAGCTCGGATGACAGTTCACTACAGTACGATGCCTGTAAAACTTCAATTTGTGATTTTTTATTTCATTTAGTATCATTGCACCAGATACATCCGAGGGATGATTGTTCCGGGGACGAAATTACCCGAGGAGTTCCGATTGTCAGCAAACGTAATCACAGTAGACAGAAGCGCGTCGTCAATAATCCGTCGAAAAAAATAATAGGGAAAATTGTTTTTCACTCAATGGTTATGTCATGGGAGTTTCCGCTAATATCGATTTGTGGTATGTTTTCCTGCTAAGTTCAACAACTTGATTTGTGACAATCTTATCGAAAGAATTCGCGTCGATTTCCTTTTGACTAATTTGCATGCATATTGCCAGTGAGAATGTTGTGGACATGTAATTGGCATATGGGTGGTGGGTAATGTTTAATGCTGGCGCGCATTCCATTTAAATGTAGATAAACTAGTGGGTTTTCTGTTGTAAAATAAGTACGTCTTGATGAAAAAACTTAATTTTTCGTACAGTGAATATTTTTAGATTGTTTTCCTGTTTACTGTTTAACCAAGGACTTTAATTTTTCATTGTTAGAACGTTCGTTTCTGTTCTGCTGATAAATGTTGTCAAGACTTTGTCGCTTCTGCGAAAAAGAAAGCTCAACTGAATTCATCATATTAAGAGCCATTAAGCTAAAGTTAAAAAAGGAAGGGAAAGTACTTATCAATCATAATGGACAGTGATCCGGAAATCGCCAAGTTCGACGTGGTTGGCATTATTGAAGACGAGGCCATTGATGACATCACAGAGCGACGTGTAACGCCGGGAGGAATGACGTCACAACGTACTGCCGGCATATACAGCGCCACCTTCTCTAGTACCCGACTAATACTTCTCAACAACAAGTACAAAACGGTATTGTCATCATTTTTATAATCATCATCATCAGCAACATTATCATCATCAATAACAACATACTGTTTAGTGTTGAATCACACTGATGTATTAAAATGTATTAAAAACGACATCACTATTATAATCATCTTCATTATTATCATCGTCACCATTGTCATCATCAACAACTGCATCATCATCATCATCATGCTTCATGTATAATCAAAATATTGCATACACGCGCATGTAATTGTTTTGTCTCACAAATCAATGATTCATATCAGTTCTTATCAGTGAAAATGAACGTCAGGTATAACTATTAAAGGTGGTATCCGTTAGTTTGGACGAAAAATATTTTCGTTAAACATCTTAATAAACAATTGTTACCTGAACAGATCTCGCAAAATACTGTTTATTGATGTCCTACACCTGTCTGACAAGAAAATCATAACGCCACAATCGTCATTTTAAACATGTATTTCCTATCTGAGCCACGCTACACAGTTAAGAAACCACGTGATCATTTATGGTTTAGCTTATCCGCTGTAACGTCGTTGTCTAGTTTTAACAGAAATCCCAATTGTTCTTATTTATAGATTTGAAAAGAATGAATTTTTGCTAAATTGTTAAATAAATGGAAAACCAGTTTAATAAGCTTACGTGTTATTAAAAAACTGTTGATTTTGAATCGCATAACAATGTTGTTTCTACAAAGTTTTAACTGTCAAAAAGTGACTTAAATCAGCAATGACCAATTTTAGTTAGAATTCTATCATTGACTTATTTTATAAACCTTGGGTATATATGACTTGGTACTGAAGGATGATATTGCAAATACGAAACTATCCCTGACTAAAACAGCAAGAAGTTGTATTGACTTCTTCAAAAACACTCAATATTGGATAATTTAAAAACTTACGTAAGTTAGTAACAATTATTGTATATTTCCCCCTGTTCACTCATTGTGTTGCACCAATCTACGTAATTACGGCTATTAACCAATTTCTAATTGAAGCAATTATACCACTTTCATTTGTGTTTACCTTCTTTTTCAGAAGAGTCGAATCCATGCCACCACTGGGTAAGAAAATTGCAATTTATAAAGGGAGTAAGACCGGAATTCTTTAAAGGTGGTAACCGAAAGTTTGGACCAAAATATTTTCATTATACATCTTAGTAAGCCATTGTTATCTGAACAGATTTCGTAAAATGTTGTTTATTGGTGTCTTACACCTGTCGGAAACGTGAACCATAACGTCACAATCTTCATTACAAACATGTATTTCCTACGCAGTTGGCTATTTTTAAACCAAGAAGACCATCTAACCACGTCATCCGCTGTGATGTCGATGTCTATGTTTAACAGGAATTCCAGTCGTTCTTATATACAGATATTGTAACATAGATAAAATGTAGGCAAACTGTCGCATTCCACCTTTAAAAGGTACACAAAAGGAGACAAAAATCAAAAACATTACATGTACGTGTATTTACTTTATTTTACGTGCATTTTATTAAGGATCACGATAATATATTGTATGACCTCGTATAAGAGTATGATTAAGTTAGCTTTAATTGGCATCGCGATGCCACTAATGGAGTCCATTTTTTTCTGTAATGACGATCGCAAAAATTGAACGACAGGAAATTGAAGCTGTTTTGTGAAACCCTATTTTAGAAAATAACTGAGTATTCCGTTTTTAACATTTTAGCTTGAAACAATCATGTGTAGCTTGCGATTATAAAAAAGTAGCTATTATATATACATGTAGGAATTCGCAACTGTTTGGTGAATCATTGTTTAACAAAAGAAACCGAGTATACCGATGTTAGCAATGCAGCCTTATAATACATATGTAGCAGAGCACATGGAAAACAAAGAAAGTAGCAAATTAAATACTTCCCATCAGACTTATGGTTCGCTACTCTCAAATGTTAATGTTTATTGTTTACTGGGTCAAATGTTTGTATTTTGTAATTATGTAACCTGTTATCCGGCGACATTACATGAATATCTTGTCAGTGTCGATATCTACTGATATAATATTAGATTATATAATTATTATTATATTATGTATTAATATATAATAGTTTAGAAATGGCCATTAACTGTAGGCTCACAAATATAAATACACCCATCTATTTATGCTTAAAATTAGACATTTTTGTGCGCGATATATTATAGCTTACATCCATTACATTATAACTGTGCAATAGTCGCGATTACAATATTATAAAAAGCTAGTATTAAAAGATAAACTTTGCTTTTAATACGGATAAAACGAAAAGCGAGTTTCTGTCTAATACCAGACGATATTTCAATTCGAATCCTTAGTATGTGTTCGAATGATCGAATATCTGTTTTGCATTCACTAAGCTAGCATGCAAATGTAAACATATCTATTGTAAATGGTTATTGAGAAAAAGTTGAAACTTTATTTTTTGTAATAATTCCTGGATTAACTAAACATAATTTATTTAACTGATTTCACAGGCCAGTGATTAAGGTAGATCCAGATAGACATTTCTTATGTAAGTATACCCTAACTTGTATACGTATTTGGGTTTTTTATGTGTGTATACATATGTGCGTCTCTGTGTGTTTTCGCAGTTAAGTTGTAAAAGTATGTTGTACACATATAGTTATATATTTTAATAGACACTTTATCATTTGGACAGCTGCCTTGCAGGTCAAAGAAATTCATTTATAAAGATAAATATAGGCGCCTGTAGAGGCCTTCAATGTGTGAATGTCTTCCAGCTGACTGGCCATATCCCGGTTTTCTCCCCAGACATTTGTCTACGGTCAGCCCCTACCAAAAAAGATGTATGCGGTCAGCCCCTACCAAAATAGATGTATGCGGTCAGCCCCTACCAAAACAGATGTACGTCGCTATAATGATCATAACTGGCCGGCAGTGGCCGCTTTGATGTATTTTAATAAAAAGGCAATAAAACCAGATTCTGATTTTTTTTACAGACTAGCTGTTCTTCATAGGCGTAGACTGTAACATTAATTTTGAGAAGCACAAATGTATTGATAATGTAATTTAATAACTTAATAAAAGTCACATGAAATGAGAGACATTAATGAATAGTCTCCTCTGAATAATGCCTAAATGGAAGTAGGTCATTTCATTTATGTTTGTGCTCTTTGGAGTGTATGTTGACTTTTCTGCCTTTCTTATGATACCCAGGTTAACCATCACCAATAAACATTTCTATTTTCTTTTTAAATTACATATCTCTATGAGTATTTAAATTAATTTTAAGCTTATATTTATGCAAAAGTAAGAAATTCAATGTTTGTTATTGCAATATCTACAAAAGAACAGGAGATAAAGTTCAAGAATTTCAACTGAAAGGACCTACCTACTGTTTGGAAAACCTCAGATGTTAACTAACAAGGGAGACAATTTCCATTTCACCAATGTATCCCATTCTTTTTGTGTTATTCTATTTACGTGTATGCAATTTAATTTAAAATAGTTTAAAATAGAGAAAATCGTTTTGTTGCTTAAAGTCTAGTAAACAATCTGTTTTGTTAATTTTATTTTGCGACTCTGTCATTATTTGGGGTAATTACATTGCCTTTGCATGTATGAATTAAAAAAAGTCTTTTTTATATTTTGTTATTAAGTGCAGAACAATCAGTCATTCTTACCTTGTGGTGTGGTTTTTAGTTTCGTGTCTTTTGGTTGATAAGCAACAAAAAAAGAAAATTGAAGAAAAATAATACTGCTATATGCTTGATGCACATTTTATTAATCATTTTCCCAAGTTATGTTGAAAAAGTAACTTCTTAGGCAGTTCTTAAAACAGAAATGTCTAGATATTGCATGTAGACAAGCAAAAATAAATACGGATGGCAGAAATGTAACATCAGCTCCAACGTGCATGCTTTAAAATATGTGTCAGAAAGAAAATCCCGTCTCTGGTTCTTATCTCAAGCTTAATGATGCACAAAATATTTCTAAAATCTTTTGCTTACAGGCGGGTGTTCTTACACACGATTTTTTACAAACATGAACAAGAGAAAATTGCATAGTTGGAGACACGGGCCTATTACAAAACAAATTAAGTAATAACACAGACTGACAGCCTTCTATATATTTTTGTTGTGACTTTCTTCCACATTTCTTATCACTGAAAAACTTTACGACTGCAGTGTGTACATACAACCATATCTTGCAGTAAGGTAAGAATAATTAAAAATGTTTAACAAAATAAGATTAGTTTATATAATTACTTATATATGTAAATTCCTAGCCAACTGGAAGATACAGTTTATATAATTACTTATATATGTAAATTCCTAGCCAAATGGAAGATACTGTATAATATTTCAATTTAAAAATATGGCATTTCTAGTTTTATCACAATCACTCATATTAAACAGGCACCATATGTTTTCTCCAACTTACAGCTCCGTTTCGAATGGTGCATGAGTACAATCACCGGAAATGCTTCGACTCAGAC
Source organism: Sinonovacula constricta (assembly GCA_007844125.1). Classification (NCBI taxonomy): domain Eukaryota; kingdom Metazoa; phylum Mollusca; class Bivalvia; order Cardiida; family Solecurtidae; genus Sinonovacula; species Sinonovacula constricta. The sequence continues at coordinate 8,489,219 of CM017571.1, read as the reverse complement.
ACCCCTAGGTTCCAGACCCGATCCAAGATCAGTGCGGACATCCTTGCTGACAGACCCAAGCAATACAAGACTGGTACACGTATCCAATGATTTTTAATTTGTTTGTTGGGTTGTTCGTCCATCCGAAAATCTCTTTCGAGTAATCGTCGATCCTCTCGGTACACGTTCGGAAAAAAAACATATCTGAAAGTGAAAAAGCCGAGGATATCCGAATGCTGAAAATATGTCAGTTATCTGGAGACGGTGTTCACTTGAAGTAGATATAGTGGTGCCTTCACTGTGAAAAACATGTAGGGAACACCTCTCATGATACCACACCCAGTCACATTATCCTGAAAAGGGTCAATCACTATTGAAGTGAGCAACGCTTTATTATTTAATTTCAACAAAAATTAATAGAATATTAGAAAACAGCTTTGAATAAATTGCTAAAATACCACGGGGACGAATTATCGAATTAATAAAACACAATAAAAAGTCTCACTTTGCCAACTCTCTTTTTTGAGCCAATAACAGTAGAAAGTTAGCACAATCGGAATACCCCGAGCTTAAATTTCTTCATCTAAGGTCGTTACAAAATTATTAATAGAAGAAAAAGAGAGTTATAAACAAGGCAGCTTTGTAGAGGACGACAGTTCGGGTCTATTGATCTGTGTCATTGTGATGGTAGCGCAAAAAGATGGTTTGTTTGAATTTTGTTACATCTCACCGACACAGTTATGGTTATATCGGGGACTACCCGCTGCTTATTTGTGAAGGTAGACATCAGACTTATGCCTGGGTAGAACCAGCGACGAACCTCAGGTTAGAAGTAAAACCTCCCAACATGAAATATCTCGGCCCGATCAGGACTCGACCCCCACAAAACCCCAACCCCATTTCGAGAAAAGAGTGAAGTAATAAAGGTTACACGACACTAAATGAATTTGATCTTTACTCTATAGTAAATGTCACAACTTTGGAAGAAATTTAACAGCGAGCCGTTTCTTTGAGAAACACAAAAATATATATGCCGAGAAAGCAAAATGCATTTTCTTAATAAAAGGACATCTGCGAAGAAAAGTTATGTGTTGCAAAGTCGGTTATCCTCCCTTGATTTGTGTATAGCGTACCTGCACAATATCAGAAAAATGATCAGTTCCGGTCTAATTGGATCTGTCCATTATTGAGCAAAGGAATGCATTTATTTTGCATGTTCATAATTCTGCAATTTTTCAGCACCAAATTGCATGAGATTATCATAATAATAGCAAATAGTCACAAAGCAAGAAAATTTACTTTAAAATATCAAAAAGATTTTTGTCAGGCGTTCTACTTCCGGAGGACATTATGGCTTATCACCCCTTGATACTTCTTTTGCATTTTCATAACTCTACAATGTTTCAGCTTTGTTTTGCACCAAATTGCATGAGATTATCTTAATTATAGCAAATACAGTCACAAAACAAAAGAATCTACATTATAAAATAAAAAAATCTACTTCCGGTGCACATTTACGCTTACCACCCCTAAAAAGAATAATAGGTGTTAATACATCGTACGGAAGATTTTAGAAACTATGGCGAAAGATGATGCGGATTAAAATAATGACAATATCGCTATTTCTGCTAGTGTTAACAATTGTATTTTCTTTCACTTTTTCAGGTGACCATTTACACGAAGGTAAGTACATCCATTATTTAAATAAATATTCGTGTAATGTTTACAGCCTTTGTTAGATTTAACCAAATGACGTACCAGTTGTTTGGAATAAATAAATAAATAAACCCTCCTTAAATATGTTTTCTGTTAAGGTCCGGTCAAAATTGCTGTTGCAACTGTCGGTGTAAAATAAGGAAAACTTACTTTAACACGACATGTTTTCGTTATTACATATTGACAGGAAATCACAATTGCATTGCTTTCACCACCTGAAGCGTGTGTACATTGTTTACCCGTTCTGCCACGCCATTTGAATCTCAATATATTAAGACTGATTCAATTTCAGCCAGAAAATCTGTCAACCCTCGGCGACATTGCAACTGTAAATCACAGAAACTTACTCCGGCAACTGATGAATCTCGTGCTCGGTCTGAATCGGGTATTTCCGTTTATGAAGCGGTAACACCGCGGCCTCGGGCGCCGAAAATGGTTAGATTTGTCTCACGTAAATGATCGTTGTAGGTCAGAGGATGTTAAAGGGGGCGAGGAGTGGGGGTGTAGAAAGCAGCTTCTAACGACATGACACGAAGTTATCTCAAATCGGCAAAATTGAAAGCATCTATTGTATTGTAGTAAATGACAAATAGAAATGGTGGTATACTTGTGGAGAGTGAAGACTGCCATTGGCTTGTACCATCCTTGTAGGCACGACCTCACTGGTCACTAACGCAAAATCCAACGGGCGTATATATACTTAGCGTTACCCGACAAACGAGGCCGTTTTATAAAGTCCATGGCAAAAGGCAACCCTCACGCCATTAATGATAAACAACTCTGATAGTATTTTAACCTTAATGCTCGCCCAATAACAGTAGTTAGGGCGAGGGTAAATAAATCCAAGTAAGACAAACGAGGCCTTTTCCAGCGCTGTATCATAAATTGGGCCAATGGGACAGACGGTATTCACCCATGTTAGAAAAAAAGAACTTTGAATATTTTGGAGATTTCCGCTGAGAAATAGACATGTTATACTATATATGTACTTATATATATTTACAACTCTATTTTATAAATTCTACTATTTCTCGAGCTGTAATTTATGTTAAAGCTGTTTATCTATTTTGCACTGGTTCTACTTAGAGATTTTAGATTGCTAGAAAAATATTTCTATGTTAAATGTTTAGAATCTTCTTGATTCTGCAATCGGGTGATTATTTCCTATTAAGACAAGCAAACAACATTCGTATTCCCGATCTTCTGAATGAATGAAATATTTTAGTTATCTCCCTTGCGGGAAGGTATTTTTATATACTTTTTATAAGAAATATAATAACTTTTACTTTTAATTAGCTTATATTTTTTAAAAATCGCTCAACATTTTTAATATATTCTTATCTCAATCAATAAGTTTCCATTTTATGCGCATACTTCAGTCTCGTATGTGGTTTTTTTTTTCTTCAAAAGTTTAAAAAATCTTACGTTTTTGCAGTAACTATAGACCAAATACCTACCCACAAGGGAGGTAAGAATATAGTTTGTTAATATTAAAGAGTAAAGCCCCTTTATATACGAAAAAAGGGAATTAGGTATTCGTTTTTTGTATTGTGAATAGGATCTTTAAACATCACCATGTGTTGCTGTCAGGAAAGAATTGCCATAATCATCATAATTGTTAAACATCACTAGCTAAGTGATTACGGTAGTCGACAACGCTCTCCTTACATTCAATTATGTTTTGTTAATTAATTAAGTGTTAAAGTTATAATGTAAGTTAAATTGATATTCGGGATTTGGTGAAAACATATTCATTGCTTAAAAGACGTTAAGTACTTAAAATGTAATTTTAAATTTTGCACATGGGGAAAGTTTGTTTTGCGGACTGTATAAACCTGGTAAAATACGGATCCTTATTCGGTGAGCAGCGTTCTATTTTTTTTATTTAATTTAAAATTTATTTTTTGTGTGTCTGTAACTTCCAAAATAAATTTGAAAATGAACGATTAGATACTAAGTAAGAAAAAAACATACTACGTTCGAGAAAAGCTACTATCTGAACAGTACTTGTTTTAGGTTTTTATTTCCTCCTGTAAAATTAGTAATCTAGAAAGTAAAACGAATCACTAAAGTATTAAAGTCTTGTGATCTGAATCTAAATCCAGAAACAGGGTCAATCCTTCTTGTTTCCGTTATTTATCTTTCTTTTTAATTGGGACGCTGGACATCGCAAGCGACGACTCCCAAAACGGATATTTGTAAAGGGAGGTAAGTTGACTTGTCTTAAGGCGATTTCACTGTAATGGTTATCTTTCTTTAATGCTTACGTAATTATTATCTACAATATTGACAGCGTCTTTGGTGTTAACTTTTTTTTTTGTTGTTGTTTTTTTGTTTTGTTTTTAATTATGTTTGTTTCTAACCCTCTAACAATATATTATAAAATATATATAGTTGATATATGTTATAAATGATGTGTTTGCATGTAGCTTTATATTTAATTGAGATAATGCCATTGCATAGAAAATGTTTTTCGTACATATTCTCCCTATTTTTGATATGAAAAAAATGTTTAAGTTATCTCCATTGTTGGAAAGTATATTCATATATTTTATATAAGAAACAGAATACATTTTATTTTTTATTTGCTTAGTTTCAAATAAAAGCGCCCAACCTTTTTAATAAATTCATATCTCAATCAATAATATTCAATTTTATGTGCATGCTTCAACCTTAAGTGTTTTTCAAAAGTTTAAAAAGTGGAAAAATCTTAAGTTGTATAGATAGTTTCCACATCAGTGAATATCCCTTATCTTGGCAGCCATATTTGATGGTAACTTCAAGGGATTTTCATATGAATTGTATAGAAGGGTAAATTTTATTTTCTTGTTATTTCTTCATTTGTGGTCCGAAAATTAAAAGCGATACACCATTGGAAAGTTCTTGAAATTCATATTTTAAGAATATAATATTTTTACAATTGATAAATGCACACAGAATTAATACACAGAAATAAATAAAACTATTGGATCATTAAATAATTAAAACAAAATGAACAGTGTATCATTTTCGATTGTATTTCTTTAACCTTTTAAACTATCAAAATAAAGTTTTGATATTTAAAATACTTTTTAAAAGCTGTTAAATTTGATATAAAATTCAGTAAAATAAATTGGAAAATAAAAACACAGTGGTGAGTTTAATACAGCACATATTTCCCGATTTCGGCCTGCATTAGCGTCTGCCCACAAAGATGGCTGCCTTAAACTGTCTTATCAGTGTCAATGACATCACATGGAAACTATCTATACAGTAACTACATTTTTGTACATACCAACTACCTTCCCACAAGGGAGGTAAGAATGTAGTTTTTAATAGATAGAGCAAAGTCTCTTTACTTACGAGAAGAGGGAATATTCAGCTTTATAAGATAGCACCACGCGAAGATTTAAGTCAACATACCTCTGGTCTTTTCTTTTACTTTTCTCAATATTTTAGAAGCAGTAATAAAGGAAGAGTGTTTGGCCACAACTGTCCTTCTTACGGCAATATTGAACTTCACAGCTTCATGCCATTTAGACGACAATTAACCTGTTGTGAATAGACTAATGGTGAAGTTGTGGTATTTACTCGAGTGGTGTTTAATTGGTGTTTAATTGGTGTTTAAAGGACTAACATTGATTTTTTTCTCACAAAAGAGACACGACCACACTACACAGAGTTGCAATTGAAAGGTTTAAAAAGTCTTTGAATTTTAAAGAATATTTAAGAACAAAATTTGGCGATCGAAATTCTGCACTGCCGATTTTATGACGGGTATTTTCACGTTAAACATAAAAACAACAAAAAACGCAGAAATTAAAACGCGACACTGCATTTGTTTAAAACGTAAGCATAAAAATTGTTCTAATGATGGTGCTGATGTGGGTGATGTTGTTGCATTGGTTAAGCTGATTTTGTTGTTGTCTTTGCGGCCATGTAGTGCGCCAACTTATGAAATACGATGCCATAACTGTATATAACGTTTTTAGATAAAAACAACACAGTCGACACTTTCAACGATATGCAATCTTTTCTTGTCATTGATGCTGCTGTTGCTATTAGACTTAAGGTAAGAGTATCGAGTGCATTAACATATTTCCTCTCTTTAAACGTGTACTTAATTGACCCATATACTATTTTATTTAGCTTAAGTCATTAGAAAGTTCGAGAAAAAATCCCACAATTTTTTTTATATGACACACAGCTTCCTGACATAACATTTGAAAACAACTTGATATTATTGATCGCGTGCCTCCGTGACAGAAACAATTTAGCCAATCTCCAATTGGTCCCACGCGGGGTAAAACTACAACTTTTATTGCGGAATGCACAATGCAATACTGTGTTTCAAAAAGGAATAATCCGTCGACAACAAATAATGGGAAAAATTGTTTCGCGCCCATTGATTAAGCCATGGGTGTTTCCGTTATTATTCAGCTGTGGTATGTTTTCCTGCTAAGTTCAACTTCTTGATTTGTGACAGTCTTATCGAAGCGATTCGCGTCGATTTCATTTTACCTCATTTGCATACATGTTGCCAGCGAGAATTGTTCCGGACCTATTATAGTTGTACAGATGGTCGTTAATATTCAATGTTGATGCACATTCAATTTTAACTTAGATAAGATTGTGAGCTTTCTGTAATTAAGTATCGATGAAAAACCTGTGCATTGATTCCCGTAAAAGTAAAACATTTTAGATTGTCGTGCTGTTTACTGTTTATTTAACCAAGGACTTCGATTTTATTTTGTTAGAACGGTCGTTTTTGTTTTGCCGCTACTTGTTGTAATGATTTTGTCGCTTGTGTGGCAAAATACGATTTACTGAAATTCATTTTATTAAGATCAATTAAGCTAAAGTTATATATTAAAATAAGAAGTAAAAGTACTTAACAATCATAATGGACAGTGATTCGGATATCGCGGAGTTTGACGAGCTTGGCATTATTGAAGACGAGGCCATTGATGACATCACAGAGCGACGTGTAACGCCGGGAGGAATGACGTCACAACGTACTGCCGGCATATACAGCGCCACCTTCTCTAGTACCCGTCTGATACTTCTCAACAACAAGTACAAAACGGTATTGTCATCATTTTTGTAATCATCATCATCATCATCATCATCACCATCAATAGCAACAATGTCATCATGCATCACATATAATCAAATGACTGCATACACGCGCATGTAATTGTTTTGTCTCATAAATCGATGATCATATCAGTTCTTATCAGTGTAAATGAACGTCATGTATTACTATTAAAGGTGGCATCCGACAGTTTGGACGAAAAATATTTTCATTAAACATCTTAATAAACAATTGTTACTTAAACAGATCTCGCAAAATGCTGTTTATTGATGTCCTACACCTGTCTGACAAGTGAACCATAACGCCACAATCATCATTTTAAACATGTATTTCCTATCTAAGCCACGCTACACAGTTAGCTATCTTAACCATTTATGGTTTAGCTTATCCGCTGTAACGTCGTTGTCTATTTTTAGCAGGAATCCCCATTGTTCTTATTTATAGATTTGAAAAGAATTAATATTTAAGTGTCGATAAATGAGTTTTACTGCCCTAAAAATACTGTGGCAAATTTAAAACTAAAGTATGATTTTTTTTCCTGAATAAATTATGTAGTGGTCAGATATTGTTACATATATTAGATATAGGCAAACTGTCGGATACCACCTTTAAAATTCTAAAATAAATGAACATTAGTTTAATAAACTAAAGCTTTATAAAATTTTGTCGATTTTGACTCTCTTAACAATGTTGTTGTCTTTTTTACAAAAAAAATCACCTGTCAAAGAGTGACTTAAATCAGAATTACAATTTTTAGAATTTTACCATTGACCTATTTTATAACCTTTAGATATAGTTGACTCGTTATAAGGCAAGCATAGACTAACATATCATAAATTATTATTGTCGCCTTCAAAAAGACTCACTATTGGATAATTGAAATTCTTTCGTTAAGTTAGTTACAATTATTGAATATTTTCCCGCTGTTCACTCATCTTTTGGCACCAATCCACGTAATTAGGACAATTATCCATTTTCTAATTGAAACAATTAGGCGGCTTCCATTTTTTGTTTACCTTCTATTTCAGAAGAGTCGAATCCATGCCACCACTGGGTAAGAATATTCGAAATTTGTAAAGCATTCTTTAAATAGTACACATATATAAGTAGAAAAAGGAGACAAAAAGCAATCATATAACAGGCATATCTATTTACTTTATCTTGTATTTAATTAAGGATCGTGCTCATACCTTTTGAGATCTCGTATAATAATATAATTAAGATTTAATTATTAATGATACTGTATGCAAAATCAATGAAAATGTGTTTAAGGGAAAAAGAAGGCTACATTTACTGGGCATGCATGTTCCAGTATAGTGATTTTAAGTTTTTGTGTATAACCTGTAGGCGTTCCGTTGATATTCAGGTGTTGCTGTTGTTGTTGTTATTGTTGTTGTTGATGTTGTTTTCGTGACGATGACAGTGGTTTTTCATTGACGTCTCTCTGGACATAGCAAGGTATGATGTGTTATGTACGCATGGCCGCTAGAGGGGCTTCGGCGGCATTATCGAAGCCATACCGGAAGGTATGCGGATCGAACATGAGGCCCTCTAATCTGTTATCCGCCGACATTACATAAATACCTTGCCAGTGTCCATCTCTACTTGTCTACTGATAGAAATAATACAGTTTAACAATAGTCATTAAAGGTGTTATCCGACAGTTTATCTACACCTAATGCATGTAACAATATTTTTCACAGTTTCTGGGAATGTATCCATAATTTCTGCATAAATGTATACTTTATGAGCAAAGACGATTTTAAACACTACTTATAATTATGTGTGAAAAATAATTCTAAGTGTACATTATTTTCAAATCTATAAATAAGCACGAAAGTGATCTCTGCTAAAAATAGATACCGACGTCAGCTCGGACTACCCGGAGGACGGTATAACATGATCTCAAAAGTAAGTTGTCACGTGGTTTTCTTAGTTTAAAAATGGCTATCTCTGCAGCGTGGCTCAGATAGAAAATACCTGATTGTAATGATGATTTGGGCGTAATGTTTCACTTGCTACAGGTCTAGCGCATCAATGAACAGCATTTTGTGTGACCTTTTCAGGTAACAATAACTTATTTGGTTATTTGATAAAAAAAAATGTTTGGTGCAAAGTGTCGGACACCGCCTTTAACTATAGTCTCGAGAATATTAATATACTCTGAGGCTGGAAATTTGATATTTTGTATACTATATATTACAAGCCACGTGTACTTCGTTATAAAAATGTAACAGGCATGATTTCACTTTTATACAAAGCTGTTATTAAAAGATGAAACTTTCTCATAAAACAGATAAAATGAAAAGTTTCTGTCAAATATAAGACGATATTTAAATTCGAATCCGAAGTATATGCTCGAATGTTCGAATATCTGTTTTGCATTCACTGTACTAGCCTGTACATGTGTATCTATTGTAAATTGTAATTTGATAAAAAAAAATTGAAACTTCATTTTATTGTAATAAATTCTGGATGAACTAAACATAATTTATTTAACTGACTCCACAGGCCACCGATTAAAGCAGATCCCGAGAGACATTTCTTAAGTGAGTATACCATAGATGTATCTGGTTTTTATGTGTTTGTATTTATTTATTTATTTATTTATTTATTCATTCATTTATTTATTTATTTATTTATTTATTTATTTATTTATTTATTTATTTATTTATTTATTTATTTATTTATTTATTTATTTATTTATTTATTTATTTACTTACTTACTTACTTACTTACTTACTTACTTACTTACTTACTTACTTACTTACTTACTTACTTACTTACTTACTTACTTACTTACTTACTTACTTACTTACTTATTCATGCATTCATTCATTTATTTATTTATTTATTTATTTATTTATTTATTTATGTACGTGCGTATTCGCGGTTAAGTTGTAAGTTGTAAATGTATGTTGTACAGATATAGTAAAATGTTGTTGTTTAAAAAAAAAGTTTTAAGTCTATAAAATATAAAGCTAAAAAACACCTGTGGCGTCCTTTAATGAAAGGCCTTTCAGCTGCCCAGCGATGACCCAATGGTTCTACCCAGACATTTGTCTGAAGTCTTCCTCCACAAACATAGATAGTTGTCGCTATAATAATCATTAATGAGTACTATTTAAATAAAAGCCAATGAAAAAAGACCTTTAAACTCTTTAAAACTCTTGTCTGAAAACAAGTCTCTGGTTCTTTTTTCTGCTTTATGTTGCAAAAAATGTTTCTGAAATCGTTTTCTCAATGGCGGATTTTCTCACACATTTCCCCCATAATTCCCTTACCAAAATGAACAAGAGAAAATCGCATAGTTAAGGACACAGGTCGGTTACGAATCAACACAGTAGACAGACTTACAACTTTATCACACGATTATCATCGTTTTCCATTCTATACATATTCCATATGATCTTTTATTATATTACACCAGTGTTTTACCAATCTCCCATGCAGAGTTGTCGTTCGTTCCTCTCTCAGACACCTCTGCAATGGGCTCACGTCAAGATTTTTGACGGAAATTTTAAAGTGTTATTTTAAAGATTTTTTTCAAATTAAAATAATACTTCTACATAAAATGAATAAACATCTACTAAAATAGACATATATTGAAGTAAATAATTAAAGATATTTAATTAATTCAAGCGAACTATTTTTGGAAGAATAACATAGTGATATTAATGCGCATTTGCAAATAAACATGGTCGTGATCTTTTTGAAAGTCACGTGGATCGAAAGCAGTCCCGACATTAAGTGAGCCAATAATAGAGGTGAATGTATGAGCCGATGGTAGAGAGTGGTGTTTTACAGCTTTTTGATTGATGACGTCATCGACGTTATCATAATGCAGATCGTCTCATACCACTATTTTACCAAGTATAGTTGTTAGGCTTATACGTATATTTGCGATTAAAAGCATATCATAAAAAGAACCCGGCACCCTTTGTCATTTGATACAACCATTTCTAAAACTCCTCCAGGAAAAATGGTAGCAAACTCGTCATAGTCTCGCTTACTTTTACTTTTCCTGAATTCGGTTAATAAATTTTGTATTATACGAAAACTCGTGTCAGATCCTCTGTCCGTTATGTCTTTCCTCCACATTTCTAATCATTGAAAAATCTTTCGACTGCAGCGTTTACATACAATCATATCAAAAGATAAGAATAAGTAACACTGCTTAATAAAATAAGATTATTTTATATAAAGTTCGCGTATATGAAAATGCCTTGTCAATTGGAAGATACCCATCGCCGGACACCCACGACCGGTTCATTCCGTTACTCTCCATTTATCGCTGGTGGGATATTTTGTTCACTTTTCGCCGTTTCTGATAATTATATTCTTTGGTCGCTTAATAATCATATGAAGATTTCTGTCCAATGATGAAGCTCGTTCTTTCATTGTTTTGACAGACTTGTCAAAATGGCGACGTCATTGTTATACTTCTAGTCTTCACGCTGAAGCGTATCGATTTTGTAAGCAGTATTTTGATTGGCCAATTCTTGTTCTATTCAGTTCGATAGGACGACAGAAAATTTACCAATAAAACACTTCGACGAATGTAGTAAAACGGAGTAGTCGAGCGTGGGCATCCGACGATGGAAGATATACTATTTAATTAAAGAAAATAGTGAATTTTAAGTTTTATCTCAACGATCACTCTTCGTAAATCGGCATCTTATGTATTTCCCCAACTTACAGCTCCGTTACGGATGATGCAGGAGTACAATCACCGGAAATGTTTCGACTCAGACACCCCTAGGTTCCAGTACCGATCCAAGATCAGTGCAGACCTCCTGGCTGACAGACCCAAGTCCTACAACATTGGTACTCGTGTCCTGCGATTTTTTATTTTGTTTTTCGTCCACCCGAAAATCTAATTCGAATCATCTTCAGTCCTCACCTTCACTGTTAAAAACATGTCGGGAACACCTCTCATGATACCACACCCATTATCCTGACAAGGGTCAATCACTCTTGACGTGAGCCACGCTTTATTGATTTATTTCAACAAAATTAATAGAATAATGGAAAACAGCTTTGAATATATTGCTTAAATACCATGGGTACGAATTGTTAAATACATAAAACACATTAAAAGTCTCAATTTGGCAACTCTCGTTTGAGCCAAAAACAGTAGAAAGTTAGCAAAATGGGAATACCCCGAGCTACCGAGCTAGGTTAACCACATTCCACCTACGGCGCTACCAGGCTCGGTCTTTTGCTTGCCAATTATTTGGAAAAAAAAATCAAATTGTGCAGTTTAAGGTAAAATAACATTTTCCTTCCGTATCTGCTGCCTAATATAATTATAACAATAGTAATGCTAATTTTAGACACATATGACGATGACACAGCAATAAAAAGATATATGACAATAGAAGAAAAGGGAGATTTCAAGCCAGATAGCATTGTAGAGAACGACAGTTTGTATTAATTTGTGCCATTGTTTCTTTGATTTTGTTACATCGTACCGACACACTTAAGGTCATATCGAAGACTTCCCGATACTTATTGTTGAAGAAAGACCCCAGACTTATGCCTGGGTACAACCAGCGGCCCACGACATGTTAGCAGTAAAACCTCCCCACATGAAAAAACTCGGCCCGATCGGGACTCGAAGCCACGCAGTATGGAATTAATGAGTTAGGAGTTGGCGATCTAAACCGCTCGGTCACCCTGACCTCGGCGAAAGATGGTTATGGTAGTATAACGGGTACCGATAAGGAAGATTATAAGAACGATAACGACTTCAGATGATGCTGACTTTTATAATGATACATGTGATGTCGCTGTTTCTGCTAGCGGTGTCATTATTGTGATGAAGGATTGGGATAACTATCAGGGGCCTAGCTAGGCAGGATATTATATGTACGCATGGCGCTAGGGGGTTTCGGTGGGGGGGGGGGGGGGGGGGGGAGGGCCATGCACCCCGGAAAATTGTGTGTGTTTCTAGATTATGCGTGGTGGCCTTCGTGGGATTCTTCTCTATCCAGATATAACTAGATTTCAAGTTAATTTTTATGTTACAGACATTTAAATATGGATTTGTTTTAATAGTGATATACTACTTTATTTTAAGTAGAGAAGCTACTTAAAGCGCAATTTTCTGGTTATGACCATTTATGTTTTTTGGAACAATGTGTACGCAGCTGCGTATTCTGTGTACAGGCAGCTTCGCGCCTGACTATTGCATTTTCTTTTACCTTTTTTCAGGTGACCATTTGTACGAAGGTAAATATATCATTTATTAATATCCAAACGACGTACCTCTTGTTGGAAAAATATAAAATAAATAAATAAATAACCCTCCTTGTTTAAAGATGTTTTTAAATTCCAGTCTAATTAAAACTAAATAAAAACGTGGAAATTGCTGTTGCAAATTTCCGTGTAAAATAAATAACGCATATTTACTTCACGACAGGTGTTGCTTATTACATACTGGGCAAGAAAGGGAAATAATCAGTGCATTGCTTTCACCATCTGAAGTGTGTGTTTCTTTCGTATATTGTTTAGCCGTTTTGCCACGACACCTGAAACTCAATTTACTTTTGCTGATTCAATTTCAGCCCGAAAATCGGTCAACCCTCGGCGACATCGCAACTGCCAACCACGGAAACTTACTCCGGCAACTGACGAATCTCGTGCTCGGTCTGTATCGGGTATTTCCGTTTATGAAGATTACCTTCCCCGAAGCCGCCCGCGGCCACTTTCGGAAATCATCGGTGGAAGTCGGGTCATGGAACTATAGAGATCTCAAAATGCTTATCTTTGTGTTGATTTGAAGACAATAATAAGTTATTTTTATTGCACTAACGTATTGCTGTTTTAGCAAAACATAGAGAGAGAGAGTCTTATTATAAGTAGATTTGTATAGCTTGGAAATAGTGATTTACGTATTCTTGGATAAAAAATAGTATGCGAGTGTGGTATCCAACAAATTGCCTAATTGTTATAAATACACTATCTTCATAGATACGATAAAAATGTATTTTTAGTATTTGGGAATCATAAATAACAAGGTAGAGTCTCGATATTTTAGTTAATACGATTTTTCAAAACTTCAATGGTACGATATAGTAAGTCTTGAAATACTCAATATTACTTTTCATTACGTTCTTCGTCTTTTCTCAGGCGATAGTTGATAATTAGCTCTATTGACTTACAGCAAAACAACAACAACAACAAAAACACACACTACGAACAACAAAGAACAAAACAAAACTAAAACAACAACAAACAAAAAAACTTGAAAATATTGCTACTTTATCAATATAATTGTTGCCACTTTTAGTGGCTTCGTTGTTGTTGTTGTTTGTGTGTTTGTTGTTGTTAAAACAAAAACACACACTACGAACAACAAAGAACAAAACAAAACTAAAACAACAACAAACAAAAAACTGAATATATTGCTACTTTATCAATATAATTGTTGCCACTTTTAGTGGCTTTGTTGTTGTTGTTGTTTGTGTGTTTGTTGTTGTTGCTGTTTTACTATACGCAAAGGTATGGTTCACTCGAACTGAAATAATATCTGCTGCAATTCAACACCTATATAAAGCTAGAACATGAGCAGACAACTTTTAGCAAAGTCTTTAAAGTTAATCATACGTTGTTATTTTTCACTGTCTTTGATGTCATGTCTGGCCCAAACTGTCTACCTTTGAACACTTGCACGCTACGATCCAAGAACACCTTAATCTTTTTCGCACTTTTCTGAGAGTGTCTTGATTCATTTAACGTGATCGCCTTTCACATGCACTATGCACATATGACTATACTTACTGTATACATTGTATATTTTCATTATATTGATTTATATTTATTCAATATTAAAGGAAAATAGTTAACTAAACCGTGTACCATTTACTTTGTTAAACTTTACCATACCAAAATCGAATGACGGATAGAGACATCAAAATATGTGTGTTGTGGGTTAACAATGCGGCGAAATAAAGAGCAAAGTATAATGAGGGTAAGGAGCGGGGACGATCTAGAATCAACCGTAAACTGTATATGAGTATACTTGTATTAAAGGTGGTATTCGACAGTTTGCCTATATCAAATACATGTAACAATACCTTACCATTGCTTAGGGGAATTTAGTCATAATTTCCGTATAAACTCTTACTTTAGTATTAGTAAAGCCGGTTTTGAACGCTGCTTACATTGTTAGATAGTAAAAAATCGCGATAAAAACACTCTAAAAGTTCAATACTACCAAACCTATAAAAGAAAAAGCACGATAGCGATCTCTGCTAAAAAAAGTCACCGACGTCAGAGCAGTAGTATAGTGCGGACAGTTGGGCAGATTTTCTGGTTTGCCTGGTTCCCTGGTTCCCCATAATTAAGTAATCAAATTTGACAGCTCCCCAATAATTAATTAATCACAATTGACAGCGGGTATAATTTAAGTAATCAATAATTGTTTACGACGCAGTAATTGATTATTCGTTTAAATTAATTATAAAATTTAGTATCAACCCGCCGCCCCGCTGTTACCGCGTTAATGGTAATTAATCATAAATCTATGGCTAACCGGACTTCTTAATAGTGTATTTGTATTCACCAATTGATTCGATGAGAGCACGCGTTTCCCGGTGCGCGTACTCATCAAGTAATAAACGAACTAGGAATGAGAGAGGGAGAGAGGAGAGAGAGAG